>JABBWB010000289.1:0-54783 GCA_016628085.1 Suillus occidentalis
AGGTCGGGTGGCCCGTATGATACGGAATTTGTCACTGAAGGGGCTCGCAACCCAAAATGTGTGATCAAAGTTCATACCATCACCACCTTGTGAGTGGTTGGTGGTGACATACTGGATGAGGATGGTTTCATCTGCTTCTGTCCACACACACTGATCTCTTGCTTCCGTTAGCTCTGCACCACCATGGGCACTTTTTCTGCCCCAAGACATCCTGTAAGAGTTGCGATGATGGATAGATTGTAGACGAGTAACAGGCATGCCTCAGCTCTTAGTATTGATTAAGGTTGGTCACACTGTGACCAGCATGGTCCTATAGCAGAATATAGATTCTAAACCTGCGTAAACTAGCGCAAATATTGGTGGCCGAACAGACTCTATATATCCGACAGCGAATTCAAATGAGCAGTGGATATAAGTCATAGGATTCTCGCCTCAAATTATCGTCAAATTCTGTTATAATCCTACATTCTCACCAGTGAATATCTTGCATCAAAGTCTGGTGACTCGGTGAGTTATCAGCAATTCAACACACCCATTCCTTCAAGGAATCATTCGTGCTTCTCTTGGCTCAACGCCTTCATCAAGACATCTGCGACTTGCAGCTGTCCCAGCTCAACCGCCCCCCGACAGGTCACGTGACCTATCACGTGATCTTGGGAACTTCTGTATGCTTACCATGAAAATATTGTGTGGATGCCTACCAAAAAGTGTGATACTCTACCTATATGGACCAAGACTCGTCATCTAACCAAAGGATATGCTCCAAATCAAAATGCAAGAGAGTGCTACCCCATGATGACCTAAAGATGACTTGTCAAAAGTGTCGGGATGCAGACAGACTTAACACTGCTGCTCAGAGGAAGAGAAAGCGAGAACAAGAACAAGAAGCTCCCCGTCCTGCTCCATCTCCTCCCACCTACAATATAGATAAAAGCACAAGTCAAGCAGCAGACCCGGAGTTAAATGGAAAATCCACTCTAGTTGGTATTCCAGATGTATTCGAGGAAAAGGCTACTTACATGCTATCACAGTACAAGAATGCTCAGTGTCTATTTGCAGCCCTGTGGACATTATTTAAAAACTCAAATGAAGTTCAATTTTACGGAAGTTACCTGCTACCCGAGGATCCAGTGATAAGTGAAAAGGAGAGGGTCCAAATGGCAGCACTCGAGGTTTGGAAGACAACTGGATATTGTTTCAGGTAATTTAAATAAGGTATATGGGTTTGACACTTACCATGACATTTACAGGGTGCAACACAACTACCCCCTCAAGACAGGACACAAGACAATTCTATGGTGCTGTCAGGACGAGGACAGGAAACAGAAATCCCGACCAAGCGAGAAGGAAGGTGTCAAACACCATGATACAATTGGAATGAAGCGCTTCCCGTGTCGGAGTGCTCTTACCATATCTTGCTGCAATAGAATGGGTAATCAAATCAATGAATGCACATTATCCATTAGGATGAAGCATCATGACACACATGTGCCTTACTACGATGTGGCTATGCCATCAGATGCAACCCAGATTATCCGTGACCAGCTTGAGTGGAGTAGCCCAAGCTCATTGGCCCCGAAGATTCAGGCACTTTATCCCTATATCACAACATCACAGGTACATTTCGCATGGACGAAGATGAGCGAAATACTCTGGAAAAAAGATTCAGATCAGCTTACCTTGGCAAAGATGCTGTTGGACGAGTTTGGACGAGATATTGATGTCTTCGATGTCGAATTGGCGGACGGCATGGAGCAACTATGTTGGGGGATGAAAAAAATAACCCGGCAGCTAGAAGGGAAGGTGGTTGAGATTGGCCTTGATGCAACATGTAAGTAATGGTGTTTTGGTTAGCTATATTGACTACGGCTCACATTAATCATTAGACAACACAAATGCTAAACACCTAGAACTGTATAGCGTGCTCGGTGAATTTGATAATGCTGGCTTTCCGTTATCATATTGCTTGCTTTCGACTGCGACTGCAATTGAAATTGGGAAACGGACAACAGCATTGCGACGATGGGCAACTTACCTTCGAGACAAGTATGGCATCATTCCACGATTCATTCATGTTGATAAAGACATGGCCGAAATCAGCATGTCGAAATCTGTCTGGGTGACAGCAAAGATTCAGCTTTGCTGGTGGCACCTGCAAAAGCCATTCGAGAACGGTTAGCAAAATCAAAATTGTCAACAACTCCATACAGGCCTGCTCACGCAAACCACGAGTTTCCCTACATTGACATCTCATTTGCACCTGAAGGTACCGCAGACACTGGAGAATTTGAGGGCAGTGTCCTTCTCGAACCTGATGAAATCCACCCCAAGGATGAGACCGTGCCATCACTGTCAATTCGCATCCCAAACCCATCTCAACTCTGTTCCAGCAGAGATTCGGAGCCTAATGATATTGATTTAGTGGATGATGGTATCAATACCAACAGAAATCCACTAACAATCAAAATCAAGATACCGAAGAAAGGTCTTGAAGAACAATCAGCAGACATTCATTCAAGAGTATTTTGTCCAGCTCACCTTCGTGAAACAGTAATTGCATTGATCAAGCACCACTTTTGTGCCCATCCGCTAATACCGGGCTACTCACATCCTAGCACTGTCGGCATCCGTCAATGGGCAGTTAAACAGATGTATACATTTTGCAAAGAAAACAATCTTTGTGAGCTTTGGGCTTACCTATGGGAAAATTGGTATCGATGTGGCCAGTGGGAGCTTTGGGCATGAGCGGTTGCACCAATAGAGGTACCGAGACTCAAGACAACTATGATAATGGAAAGCCAGTGAGTAAATCACTCAACAAGCACACAACATGCACTCACACTCAAATCGTAGCTGGCGTCGAATCAAGGTCGACTATTTGTACCATTTTGCAAAGCCTCGTATCGATCTTCTGGCGTGGATTTCAGTCACCAAACTCCCACCATCATACTCTAAAAAATTAGATCACTTACTCCATGACACCGGCCGTTTTCGGGAATTGTCGTCGTGGTGCAAATTGTTCAAAAGCGAATGGCAACGAGCGCTCGAAACACCGATAACAATGCTGATGAATGCAAAATATCGCCCTGATGTTGGAAAGTGGGTGTGCACCTGCCCGTACTTCGTCAAGAGCCGGTTCCTTGTCTGCAAACATCTAGTTCAAGACATGCATACAGTTAGCCCAGTGTTTTTCTTGGAAGTTCAACGTAACCAAACACTACCTTTCTGGTCGCACCCATCACTCGTTCCATTGCGTAACAGCCATCCTCCCAATTCCATGGTACAGCAGACATTGCAATACTCAGTGAGAGGAGAGGACGGTGTCCATGAGAACATAACGGGAATAGAGGGAAATCTGTTTGATAGGGAAAACGAAGAAGCAGAAGATGAGTTCGTGGATACAGCAGTCAGACGGATGGATACACGCACCTTTCAAGGACGCTTTGAGGCACACATCAAAAACTTCCGCGATTTTTGTGATGGTCTCCAGTATCAAATCCAGTTCAATGATCACAGGATGTTCAATGCCGTCGAGCGCGAGGGTGCATCATTCATCCGCTTGATGGAGAATTGCCTTGGTCGAGAGAGACGAGAGAATTCGTCACGGCAGAGGAGTCCAACAACATGGGAAAGGGAAACATCGAATGCGATGTTCTATTGCACCCGTCCGCTATCAACTGCCAGTGGTAAAAGTACATAATTGTATTACTACATACTAGATGTACCCACGAGTTCGTGCTCACCTAGTGTTTGTGCTTTTGCGCTAGCACATGCAAATCATCACAAATCATTTAGATATATAGAAATGAAATGATTCTGCATTGTCAATGAGTATTTCTGTGTCTTTCATTTTTTTTTAAATTGTGTTGTGCAAGTGCTATGATACAATATATACCGTTTGGAGACAATTTGGCACACTGATCAGTGTCGGGAAGGCAAACTCACACCGATTTTAACCTCGGAAGTGCTTAGAACATTGATCCTGACAGATATCTAGCTAAAATGACAACTTCCAAGGTTGATTTAGAAGACTATTGATGAGCAAGTGAAGGATATGTTATCTGGCGTGACTATCTACTACAAGATGTTACATCATTTTGAAATCCCGCCATGCCGCAACAGATTTTTCAGTTTAGTGGCGCACTTTCAAGCAAAAGCAAGGCCGACCTTCTTGAGCTTGCTCAAGCACTTGGCGTTTCCCTGGAAAATGCTCGGAACAATGGAGATCGGTGTGAGTGCATTCAGGCGCACCTCAATAATAACCCTGCCCTCAAGACTGATCCGAAATTTGCTGGATTGTACGGACGTACGCGTGGACAAAAACGCGCACATCCAACCAGCACAACGACGCCAAACGAGAACATTCCACCACCGCCAGATGTCGAGTCCTCTATGCATCCACCTGCAACGCGCCGAAGACTTGATGTTGATGGTCACTGGCAGCCTTCGAGTCATCATGCTACTGACTCAGAGATGAATCAACCAATTGCAGGACCTTCACACATACCTATGACAACTCACGGTACAAATGACAACAATTTACTCCCTCCTAATGACGGTAATCACGACGTCCGCGGTAACATACCCCATTATTCATATAATCATCACTTTTACACTGGCATGTTTCCATATCATCACACAGATTAATTCGCACACTCGTACACACTGTAGCATCACCATCGCACATAGAACTTGTATTCAAATCAATAATATACATACGTATTGTCATTTCTACTACTGTCGTCGAGCGGGCGCCTCGAACTTGCGTATGTGCCGCAGCGCAAGTGTAGCGGACTTCGAATCGGCAACGTCGGCAACCTGTGACACAGTGTGACGAATGCACGAACACTAGGTGAGATTGACTAGTGGTGCTCGCTCATGCTGTAGCAACACAACAGATCAATTTTTTAGTATAAAAAAATTTGGGCCATGTAACTGAGATGGTATTCTATCTACTAATGACTATCCGATATTTATTTTGTGTTGTGGATCGAGAGCAATACGCGAGACCGTAAAAAAGCACGAACACTCGGGTACATCTAGTAGAAGATCAAAGGAACACACATGATTATGTACTATGTCGCCAAAGATGAGGGAACTTCGTCATTGTTACACGTCGTACATATGTCACGTGACCTGTCAGGGGGCGGTTGACCTAGGTAACTTGCGACTTGCCAGTTCGTCGGCACGTACTTCAACTCGATCTCACCCTTATCGACTATCTCTTGGATGAAATGGTAGCGGATTGCGATGTGTTTGGTCTGGCTGTGGAAGACAGCGTTCTTCGTGAGGGAAATAGCGGATTGATTGTCGATGAGGAGTAGCATTCTCTGGGACTGGGATTGAGCGAACTTGAGTTCATTCAGTAAGGTATTTACCCAAATTGCTTCCTTTGTAGCTGACGCCGCTGCCATGTATTCCGCCTCAGTGCTTTATAGCGCCACGGAATCCTGTTTCTTCGACTGCCAGCTCACTGCGCCCCTGGCCATTGTAAACACATATCCGGTTATCGAGCGTCGATCGTTCACATCCGATGCCCAGTTCGACGTATCCTCGCAGACTCGTCTCCAAGTCGTTGTTTCCATTGAAGACTAGTCACTTCTTCGACGTTTTTCGCAGGTAACAATATACGTGTCTCGATATACGCGTCTTAGCACACTCCAATGCTCCTCTCCAGGTGTTGCAGAGTGCTTGCTCAATGCGCCCACTGCAAATGCAAGATCTGGGCGCGTTGCAAGCATGGCATACATGATTGCTCCCAGTGCACTTTGGTAAGGTCTGGGACCAGTCTCTGCAGTCACCCATTTGACTAACTTGGTATTAGGATCCATTGGCGTTGCGACTGGTCGTGCGTCCTGCATATTGAAACGTTTGAGTATACTTTCAACATATCACTGTTGCGACAATTTGATTGTTCTCTTCTCCCTGTTGCGTATGATCTCCATCCCTAAGATCCAGCGAGCTTCTCCAAGGTCCGTCAACTCGTACTCTCCCTTTAACTTTTCCTTGAGTTGATTGATGAGGTTTAGGTCCTTCGAGAATATCATTTTGTCGTCGACATAGATGGCTGCTATTATGTGAGTTCCGTTCTTAATTTTGAAGAACACACTATGATCTGATTCGCAGCGTGTATACCCGAGTCCTTCGAAGACGGTTCGCAGGCGCTTGTACCAGGCTTTATGAGCTTGCTTCAGTCCATATAGTGCTCGTTTGAGTTTTCAGACTCAATTGGATGAATCGCGAAATCCAGGAGGCATTTCAAGGTATATTTCCTCTTCTAATTCGCCATTGAGGAAGGCTGATTTGACGTCCATCTGGTGTATTTCCAGGTCGAGTTGTGCTGCTAGCGCTAGGAGGATCCGAATGGTTGAAAATTTCATTACAGGAGTAAACGTCTCCGTGTAGTCAACGCCTTCAACCTGGGTCAAACCTTTTGCAACCAAGCGCGCCTTATATTTCTCTATCTCCCCAGTATGTCCACGCTTGATCTTGTATACCCATTTCACATCAATAACTTTCTGTCCCTTCTGTCTCTCGACTTCCTCGTATAGGCCAATCTTCTCAAAAACTCTCAGTTCCTCTAGCATGGCGGCTTGCCATAGGTCCGCATCTGGCCGATTCGCTGCTTCTTCGAACGTCCTAGGTTCTTCGGCCGTTTCTGCATGGTAAGCTCATTCCGCTCCTGCATGTTCTTCCTCACTCTCACTTCGACGGTTTCAGCACTCTCTTCTCGCCTCATACTAGGAATTTCCTCTTCCTCCACAGTAGCTTCCTGGTGAGTCTTCAGTGTTGATTTTTCATATGCATTGACGAAATAACGGGAATAGTTGTCAGGAACTGGTGTCTTTTGTATGCGGGTTGAACATCTGACTTCGCGTGGGGGAATTAGACATGGGTACGGTGGCGGAGGACCTTCTGGCTGTGCGCGACACCTTGTGGAGGTGTGCTGCGAGGGTTGAGAACTAGCTTCCTGTTCTGTTTGTTCAAGTTCTAGGTCTTCGTTCTCCTCTGCACTTGCAACCTCTTCAATATGCACTTGTCCAGTTTCTCTTGGATCTGGGTTTGCTGGTGAGTCGTGTGATTTCGTTTGGTCTCGTTGCTGATTGACTTGACGGGTTTCAGTGTTTTCAACACTAGTCTTCACTCGGCTCGACCCTCCATCGATCCCTTCATCAAATACGACATCTCTGGATTCGACTTGCCCACTTGACCTTTGCAGGCAGACATATGCCTTCCTATGCTCCGCATAACCTAGGTGGATGCATTCGATGGACTTTGCGTCAAACTTCTGGCGGCGCTCCTCGGGTACATGTACAAAAGCCTTGCATCCAAATATGCGTAGGTGCGAAATTGATGGCTTGTTACCAGTGAATGCTTCGAAAGGAGTTATACTTTCTTTCAGTGCGTGTGTTGGTGCCTGATTGGCGATATGAGCCGCATGTAGGATGGCATCACCCCAGAACATTTTTGGCAGTTTAGCTTCACTTAGCATTGCATGCGAAGACTCTACAAGGGTTCGATTCATGCGTTCAGCAACTCCATTCTCCTGAGGGGTGTATGGGTTCGTTTTTTCGTGGTGAATACCCTTTGACTCTAGATGATTCTGGAAAAGCTTGGACCCATACTCTCCACCCCCATCACTGTGGAGAATGTTCGCGTGTTCGCCGGTTTGTACTTCTGCTCGTTCAAAATATGACTTGGTAAGTTCAAAAGCTTCGTCTTTTTTCTTGAACAGTTTGACGGCTAAGTGATGCGAGCAGCCATCGATAAATGTAATGAAGTATCAATATTTGAATATCCACCTCGTGAGGTTGTCTCCATAGGTCCACAAATGTCTGAATATGTCCTGTGCAAGACTTGAGGGTTTTCGACTTGGGATTCATCTGGGATAGGTTTGCGGGAGTGTTTGCCTTTGAGGCAGGCTTTGCATGGACCCGTTTCGTGAGTATCCCTTGTTGAAACTTCCATCCACTTAACCATGTCCTTTGTGAACAGTCTCTTGACAAATTCCGGACTTATATGCGCTAGTCGACGATGCCAGACCTCCATTGACGCCTTCGAAGAATAGGTACAAGCTGCGAGAGCTACAATTGGTTCCTCTGGATTTAGAAGGTGGCTGGGACTTTGGACAATATAGGCGCTTTCACTGGTGCAAGTGCGTCCTTCTAGGATATATAAAGACTGTTGCCGTTTTGCTAGCGCTGCTATGGAGCCATCTCAAGATATTTCGCAGGTATGTTGATCAAAGGATACTTGAAATCCTTTCTTTGTCAACCACGACACTAACAAGTTTCTGTCTAGCCTTGGAACATAGTAAATGTCTTGGAGAATGATTTGATGTGTCTCTTCTCCTCCAACTTCTACTTGTAACTCCATTCTTCCTATCCCATGAGCTTCGATCATACGACCATCTCTGATCTTGACACTTTCTGCTGGGACTAGTGCGCGGAAGAATTTAAACCATTCTCGATGGCATGACATATTCGCTGAGGCTCCGGAGTCGACAATACATTCAACCAAGTTTGGTTTGAACTTCAGTTCATGTGCGACGAATAGCTGTAACGCTGGTTCGTCAGATTCGACTACAGCTGCTACATTGGCTGATAGTTCGGTCTTGGGCTTGTCTTTCTCGTTGTCCTTGTCAGCACTTCTGCCCTTGTCGGCTTTCTTCTTGCGACAATCCCTCTCTCAATGCCCAGCCTTCTTGCAATAATTGCAGTTGCCTGGCTTCTTCTTCTTATCCATCTTCGAGGTCTCCTTTGGCTTGTCTGAAGTCTTGGCCATAAGAGCCATTGGTGATTCAGGACCTTGCCGCGACTTTTCTTCGACTAGAATTTGGCTAATGGTGCCTTCAATTGTGATCTTGTTGCTCGTCGACATGAGTATGGTTCGGAGAGTCGAGTATGAAGATGGGAGGGATATGACTATAGCTATGGCCACTAGGGAGTCATCTAGGGCTTGACCGAGTGAGTTCAGGACTTGAGCCTTCTGTCACATCGCATTGAGCTGTGGTTCCATAGGGGATTCATCCGAGAGTGTGCCACGGAATAATTCGCCTATAAGGTAGGCTGTACTCTGCTTTCCTTTCCCTTCATATCACTCACACAATTTCATCCAGGCATCTGACACTAACATCATATGTATGACTCCATTCAGAGGTTCATCCTTCAGCACGAGCATGATCTGCACATGTGCTTCTTCGTTCTTCTCTAGCCAATCTTGGACCGCGTCAGGGTCAGAAGCAGGTGGTTTGACTTCTGAGCCTTCAACAATACCCCAGAGTTTTTGTATGATAAGTACTTTTCTAACTTGAAATTTCCAGTTCTGAAAACTTGAACCATCATTCTCTAGCGATGGGATATCGTAGAGATGATTCGAGCCTTGTAGTATTTTCTTTGAGTTAGATGCTGACGAGGCAGTTGGTTGCGAGTGTGAACCTTGAGCTTGCGAGATGGATGGATTGTTGGACATTGTGCGAAGAATATGATCATGTTACTACTAGGCTATTTGTTGACTGAACTTCAGTCAGGGCTCATAACCTTTTGTTCGTAGTAGGACGTGCGGGAGCGAACGGACGGACTAGAGACAAGAATGCATACTAGTAGAGTCAGTAAAATGAATGAACTATGGTAATGAATGTCTCACCTCAGTCGTACACTCGTGGTGTAGTAGACTGAGGTATTAGTAATTCTGTCTGTATGTACTTCAAGTTGCGTGATTATGTAAGCCGTACTCGTCGTATGATAATCAATAAACAAACAAGTTGAACACCTTTTGATCGTTCCCATTTCTAATTCTCTACATCCTGGCTTACAATGTCATTTAATATGCCTCTGGCAAAGCTTAAGGTGACACAGCTCATGACTCAGAGTATCCGGCTCCCAGACCGGTACTTGCTATTCCGATAATACTCAAGCGCAAGCAAGTCAAAATTTCATTTACCCATTGCAATTCCACCACCGCCTGGATAAATGCTAAATTGAGAATGTATTCGAACCAAGAAACAGGGGAATCACACTAGGCGCTAAGGTGACTACTAGTGGACTGAGGCGCATTTATCAGTCGTAATCTATTGCAAGAAAGGGAGACGCGGTGGAATGAGGTGATTGAAATGGAGACCATTGCGACGAAACAAGTATCAACTTGAGGATTCATACCGACTTAAACCAATCTATGTTTGGAACGCGTGGGTGCTCCCAGGGAGCTAAGCGTTGCCAAACTCTTGCTGTCTTTTGGCTACATCGCAAGTCTGGCACTTCCGAGCGCTCGAGGGCTGTAATGCATTTGAGTACGACATTCTCAGACAAATACTGTCTCACTTACCACGAGAGTATGCATCGACGAATTCCCACTTTAATATTTCATGTTCTGAGACCTCGAGGAATCCATACCGCGATGACGGGCAGGGATCTAGCAACTACCGCGGTAAAGATAAATAATAGTGTTTGAAACTGAACAATAAGAACTTACACCAGAAATCAAATCACCGAGGCTTGGAGGAAAACCTTTGAAGATATGGAACTGCTTGTGTGTTCTATTAGGGCCTCTGCACCAAGCAGCATATAACAATGTATGATGCTCTGTTTCAAAGAGCGCCTGGACAAATTGTATCAGTAAGATAGCAGCAAAGGAAGATGCAAAACGCGCCTTATGTTTGTGCGACATAAGCTGGAAGATAATACAGCCTAATGCCCACCAGTCGACGGGTGGTCCGTAGGTCGTAGAACCGGGTTTGGATTTGTTGTAAACAATCTCCGGCGCCATGCAGTACGGCGTTCCGACCACATTTGTCGAATACGCCCCCTGTCGATTCAAGGGCGTCGCGTCTACAGCCATATAGCTCAAACCAAAGTCCGCGATCCGCACGTTCTCTCTGATATCGATCAGGATGTTTTCCGCCTTGATATCCCGGTGGATTATCCCAATCTCATGCAGAGCGTTGATGCCGAGGGCCTTCAAAGTCTGAGGCGTGAGATGTTAAACGCCAGGAAATACAACCACTTACTATTTGTACCGTCCACCTGAAAGCATGTTGGAAACAGTATGAAGAACGAGATATCATAAGATGGCATAAGTCGTTCGCCATCAAATCCTATAGATGTCCAATGGGGTCAAATTACTCGAATGGCTCGCATTGGAAAATGACATACCATGGCAAAACATATTTCACGTTTGGTCTGAAATGATAACTCAAGCCCCATGAGGAATTGAGTGGCCGAACATTGCATCGCTGACTCGGATGCAAGGCGTTTATATGCTCCGAGTTCCTTCAAGATAGACTCTCCGGTAGACTTGTGCTTCAGATCGTCCTTTTGAAACACCTTGATGCACATCAGGCGATTTGACGGTATGTCTTCCACCGCCACTGCTTTGCCATACCCACCCTCGCCCAAAGTGCGCAGAACGCGAAAGGGGCCATAGGGGAATGATGCTAGAGGAATTCGGGGCGCCTCGCTAGTACCATGGGTAGCGAGGGACATCATATTAGCGTCGAGAGTGTGTACTTCAGCTCTGGTGTTGCAATTGCAAGTCCTTTGTCTTGGTCCTTAGATTTGGCTCCGCCTTCTCACGCAATACAAATGTCTTTTCCCCTCCACAGCCTTGTGGAGGCAAATTAAAAACACTACGTGTCGCTGAATAGCCAAACATGACCATGTGATGAGCGATAACATAATTGTGCTGATGCTCGTGATTGGGTACTATATATTGTTATATATGTCGATCTAATTTTCCCCCCAGTTCACTGATGTGCCACAGCTGCCTACCCTTTGGCTGTCTCTAGCTGGCTGCTTTCCGCACATCACGACCCACAGTGACCCCCGGCAGCCGCCCACAACAGGGCCCCAGTACGTGCCCGCTCCAAACGGACATTGACAACTTCTCACAGCCCACCACAGCCTCTCGCTACCTCCTACCACGTACTGCACCCCCTTCCCAGACCGCTACAAGTTGACGACTACTTACTAGTATCATACTCTACAAGTTGGAGTCTGCATTATTTCCCTTATGTTTGGTCACAATTCACGACACTGGCTGCACTCCGCACACCCATATCTGGTCCTTGGTATACTTTTTCCTACTACCCATGGCGCTTGCTGTGCTCCTTACATGCCTATGACACACCTGCTGCTTCCTCACATGCATGCCTTGCAGATTTCATATTTCACATGCGAGCGCGCAAATTGCAACTAGTGTAAATTCATTTTGTAGATACATTTTTACATATCATTGTAATATACTTGCTGATTGAGAAAAAGTTGCAGCGAGGATTTGGTGTATTTTAATAGTATAGGACCCTTACGTCTCAGGAATTTATTGTTTGATCAGACCTATGATACTGTATATAGTTGTGAACGCAGACCGTCAACAGGTTTCTTGATCTATCTGTCCCGAAGTGTCCGTGCGCGCAGTGGTTGAAATGGTCAAAGTGCCATTACATTTCACGTAAGTCACATGCACAATCTACGACAACACATTCCAATGATTGCTCTCATGCCTAGCTCATTTCAATGTCTTCTGCCTGGTGAATAGTGAGACGTCAGTAGGAGCGCACGCACTAGAACACAAGGTGCGATCCCAGTTTCTCGTAAAGAACTATTATTAACAAACTATTTCGAATACTAACTCACATTTCAGTGTCTTGTAAAGAACCGAGATGTGACTGCGCTGGAGCTGGTCCTTTCAAGGTGAGTGGTATAGCAACGGAAAATATTTGTATCACTGCATAACATATTGCAGGGCACGAGCCGACGACAACACATTGCTCATCTGCGCCCATTTTGGCTCGAGCTCGGACCTATCACTCTCCTGCCTCGTCTATCCCGGATCCTGTGAGTACGCAGTAACTAGCTGTTACTCCACCCCCAGAGCGACACGAACCCCCCAGTGCCCCCACACATGTCCCACAAACCTTCATGCCGGCTGCACCAAGCCCCATGCCATCAGTGCCTATCTTAGCGTTCTAGCCACTAGTCTTGTCATTGTCATCGTCGACACCACCACCACCCAGTGCACCAATTTCGACCCCTATTCGATTCCAGCACCCGCAGATGTCATGTGCACATGCCCAGCACACACCAGCAAAGTCTGGCATGGCTTGAACAGACGCGGAAACTGGACAGAACCAGGGAGAGGGAGGAAGGAGGAAGATGAGACGAGTTAGGTATGGAATCCCCCACATCATGGACTCGTGGTGGGGCTTTTGCGCGTTTTCTGTCTGTAGTCAATGTTAACTAAATATGGCAATGTTCCGAGTCGTATTGTTGGTTCCTGGCGCCGCGGACGATGAAGAGGTACCAAGCACCAATGATGGAGAAGCACCAACGACGGAATCGGGCATTGAGATCAACAACTGAGATCTGGCTCGCAAGAATACCAATGGGACCTTATGTCAGCCTCGTCTCTAGCTTGATGCTAAAGGCTTGCAAGCTGAGGGTTTAGTAGGGCGGCAGCTCTCTGATTTGATGCTTCACTGTCAATGATTTAGAGTGTTTTGTGCATCAAGGGCTATCTCTAATCTGATACTTTGAAGCATCAACACTACAGGTACAGGTGATAACAAAACAAATTCTCCCTGCACGTACCAAACTCACTCTGAATTTAATCAATAGAATTAGATCCTTATACATATTTGTGATTTTATTCAAAAGCTATTCATTATCCGCACAATAGAAAAATAGGTTGAGATATGCAGAGTCTGTCTCACGATATGTATCGCATCTGTTTACAAAATACATTTGGCTGTGTCTCAGGTGTTAGCGTTTTCCAAATTCTGTAAATTTAGACGATGCGGCTGTTGTTAGTCGAGCCGCCCGCTTGTGTTTGGTAGGCTGAATCCGACACAGAAGTTTGCTGGTTTAACGAGCTTGTTTCGAATAAATAAAGTCGCAGAACGATGGTGTTCCATGCGAAGAGAAGGAAATCGTCCAAAGCCAGAGTCGAATGTGGCGTTCGACAGAGAGAAAGAGAGCAGAAGAACGATATCCAGAGTCAAACGGAGCGTTCGACAGAGAGAGGGCAGAAGAACCAAGGAGAGGGTCAAACGGAGCGTTTGACAGTGAGAGCAGAAGATACAAGTCCTTAGTCAAACGAAGCGTTCGACAGGAAAAGAGCAGGAGAACGAAGGCCAGAGTCAAATGGAGCGTTCGACAGAAAGAGCAGAAGAACAGAGGAGAGGGTCAAACGAAGCGTTCGACAGGGACAGCGCAGAAGAACGAAGGCAAGAGTCAAACGGAGCGATGGACTCAGAGAGATGATATTAACGAAACAGAATCCTAGTCCATATTCAAAGAAGTGTTTCCATCGTCGACATAGTATGGATGCACGACTAGCTAGAAATTACAAGCTAGAGGTCCAGGTTGAAGTTGTGGGCGAGCGATGTCGATGAATGCTTGAGTTCTAGAATTCAACATCTCAACCCTTACATAATCATCCAACCTCTGGAGTTGTGTAACATTATGTAATGTAGGCCACCTGCCTGACCTGCCTGACCTGCCTGACCTGCCTGACTGACCTGCCTGACTGACCTGCCTGACCTGACTGACAAACTTCCATGACTTGACTGACATAGTCATCGAATTCCATGACATCGAATCCAAAAAGGAAATAATGACAGCTATCGATATGGCGTGTGCTGCAAAGCGTCATTTCAATACTGTGACAGCCTAGTGTGCTCGTGTTGTAGTACCGACTACGTAGTATGCTATATATGCGAGGGCTGCGCCACCAGTCACTTCTTACTTTTTGCTCTTCGTAGTGCACACGGTTTGGATAGCTTAAATTCAATATATTGTGGTTATATAACAATAACATGGCAATGAACAGATAGAACAGCAGTACGAGATGGATGGCAGTGAGAGACGGAGATGGCAGTCAGAGATGTAGGGTAGCGAGGGACCGAGATGATGACCTAGGATGAAAGGACGCACAGCAAACAAGACAGAAAATACCTACGCACCATTTAGAGGTACATTCAAAAGCAAGCCTTCAATGCAAAGATAGGCCCGTTCTCATCACCCTCCTCTCTTGGCCCACTCCCGCCGTTGATGTTCAGAGCGAGTAGGTCCGTCTCGAGTTTCTCACATAGGGCGTGTTGCTTGGCGAGTTCTGCATGCGTGTCTGCGAGTTCATCCTGTACGAAGTCTCAGCACCTGGCATTCGCTTCGAGGATCACCAGGTTTGCCAACGAAGTCGCGAAGTTGCGCGACTGTCTTTGCCTGTAGTCGAGCCTTTCATTTGTCAATAACAGTAGCACGGCAATAAGTAAAAGCACATACTTTGTAGTCTTCATCTAATCGGTGTGCTACTCTACTCTGCTGAGTCTTTTCCCTACAGATGAAAAGTTCCAGTCGCGCAGCGCAGCATGTAGCGGGTCAGTGGCTGTCGAGAGATGGTGCTTCTTCGTCTTTTCATTGACAAGTGGAGTGATAGGTGCAGATCCTGATGGGGTTGCGTTGAGACTCGAAGGGTTAGGTGCAGCGGGGAGAGTGAGGAGACTGACTGGCAGTTCGACATGAGCTACGAATATGTCGATACCCGTCACGATTTCGCATCTTGAAATTAGCTACATACAGTTCTTGAGCCAATAAATCCGTCGATGAGGCCTTCGTACATGAGCTGGGTCAGAAGGGGCGTGATCATATCAACGGTGCGATCAGCGATGATGAGCGAGTGAAACGGTGCAGATGGTGCAGAGGGGTCTGACAAGATTGATCAGGCAGCGATTTCGTAAGAAGGGTGGCCGGCCTCTGTACAGAATAAAATTATGTGGAGATATGCAGGAGTATGGAGGCGCTTACCGAAGCATAGTCTCCTTTTCCTAATATGAGGGGGAAGCGTCCGTGCACCTTCTGCAACGAGCTGAGTGCTAATGCAGAGTTATATAAAGAAATACATTCAGAAGTGCGACTTCTGTAACCAGCAAGATAAAAGCACAGTAATGACGGGGAAGGAAGGAAGTGCAGTACAACTCACCCTGACACGTGCAGAAGCTGCAGGTTGAAAAATCACGTGACGAAGAGTTGACAGCACTTATTGGATCCATGTCCTGCAGGTGCAGACGACGCGAGCTCTTACAAGGCCCCCACCTTGCCTTAGCTGCGCAGCATCGACGACCTGAACACCCATGACGCATCATACAAACTCGCTATGTCTAGAGGTATCACTACCACGCAAATTCTCCCTAGCAGCACGGAAAATATCGGTTAGCGCTGTCTCGCTCTATACTTGGTCTGAATACTCATCTTCAACCAGGCGGTCAGGCATTTATCATGAAATTACGCCCTACAGTTGAGCGTTTACCTTTTTCCATGCTCCTTGAGCCTCCTTACACCCTCAATGGTTCTCACTGTGACCACTCTCTCACGCCCGCTGGCGACACATGCAGTGCGTTGTTTTTCTTTCACTTTCTCGTTAGTCTCTTACTCATCCTCGGTTCACTTTCAACAATATCTAACAGACATGCATGAGGTATGTTGATTGATATCCTCATACTCCTCGCTTACAAGGTGAAAACCCCTCCAGTGCCTAAGGGATAAACCGCCTTGACTCTGGGTGGAACTTCTGCGCCGCTTGCGACCAAGCCATAAAGCTACGTGATGTCCAAGACGCCTTCTGCGCTAAAGCAGAGTCTGATTCCTGGGACGACTTCGCGGGAAAAACATTTCCTGAAGACCTGCAATAGTAATCCCTTGTCGATGTGCTCCACGGAGGCGTGAAGCTTGCTGTACACTGCTATGAGGCAGTTGATCTCGACAAAATCGTTCGCGTACGTTCGTTTTTCTTAGAACGATCCTTTTCCAAATTATATTGCATGTGGTTGCTTCATGCATGGGCATGGACAGCTTACGAACGAGTTCAAGTTCCCAGTAGCATCGTTTCATTATGCTGGGGAAACAGATGCGGGTGAGTCTTTCCTCTTTCCTCGGTGCATGTTCATGATTTCTTTCTAATGACTTTCCAGTACTGCCTCTGCTCACCTGTTTGAAGTCTTCACAGAGAAATTCCGCCTCCTCGATCACCTCTCCGCGCTCAATCATTACCTCCTCCTTGGTTACGGCGACTTTGCTGAGCAACTCATGGAATCGCTTAGGTACTTAATTCATGCCATCACTTTGTTCATGCTAATGGACACACAGACCCTCTTTTGCCCAGCCTGCCAACACCATTTACCGACACAACCTCAGAGCAACACTCGAGACAGCGATCCGTATTTCAAACGCACAAAACGACCCACCCGATGTTTTCCGCCGCCTAGACCCTCGAATGCTAGAATGCACACACGGCGAGCTTGGGTGGGAAGTATTCACGCTCAAATGTAGGGTCGACGCGCCGCTCAATAACCCTCCTTGACCATCTATGGGCGATAAAGCGCATAGAAGGCGTGTTGAGCGGTGGCTAGATGAGGGTTGCTGGTGCTGGGCGAGTCGGAGAGCGGTTGGAAAGTGAGTTGATTATATTGCGATGCTTTCTTCCTCTCCTAGTCCGTGGCTGCAGTGCTGATGCGCAATACAGAACTTTTAAATCACGATTTCAGAAATGATCCATTTCATTCGCCAGATGCAGGCATACACACAGCTCAAGGCCATCGAGTGCTCGTGGAAGGCTCTTATGGAATTCTTTGCGAGACGAGGGGGTGATCTTGATGCCATGATCGACGCACATCAATCGTATCTTGATCGTATGGACAAGAAGGTATTACTGATGGGAGAGAGGTAAGCTTGAATTGCAAGCAATTTTGTTCGCGCGCTTATCGTCATGCCAGGAGAGCCTGTTGACCCAAGTGCGGGAGGTGTCCTCGACCATCCTTCAGTTCCGCGAGGCAATTGTAAGTATTGATTTATCCTCCCTCGTTCAGGAGTTTCTTTTCTAACGAAATCATCGCAGGATAATTTTTATAACTACACTCTATCCGAGTCAGCTCAGTTTAACTAAGCGCGGGATGCCACCCACGGGGTGTACACTGCACCCACCTCGCTGGCTCACACCCAATCACTTTCTCAGATTCGCAAACTCCACAGAGAATATGGCGCTGCATTCAGTGAGTGCATACACACCAAGCCATCAACATTTCTGCTGAGGTCCATTCTCCTGAGGCTGGTAACAATCATCATCATCCTTATCGTGGTGATACCATATCAAAGTGCACTGCGATTGCAAACTCGAGAGACCAGACGAATACAAAGCTAATGTCAGAATGAAATTCATTGAATCACTTGGAAGAAGCTCACCTTGACTTATATATATATCCAAGTAACTTCTAGGGATGGTACCACTAACGCCCAAGACAAGCCATATCAACCACGTAACAATCGCTAGCAAAGTAACAATCGGAACAAACACACCCGTGATGTGCTCTACAATGCGCTCGATTGGCGCCCTGCCATTCTGGCCCTCGCGGACGACCTGAAAAGTGGTCTCTCAATCCGGGACGCATTTCCATTCCACGTGAGCTCCACTAGGTAGTGCGTCGTCTGACTGCCGCTTGGAACGAGACTCATGTAGAACACGCCGATGATGAACGTGGGTATCGCAATGATAAATGTGAAAACAAGCATATAAGCAAGGCCAGTTGCTCGCGCTGTTGCGTGCTGCGCGTGTGCTCTGCGAGTGTAGGTGGATAATAAATTGTTACCATGTATGATGTCGGCTCCACGGAGACAACAGCTAAAATGATAGAGCAGATGGTCAAGTGTGGAGGCGATGGGTTGTATGATGTTTCAATTATATGATCTAAATGATTTGATGATGGTTTTGATAATGGCGACGTCTGGTAATAGCCTTTGCAAGGCAATCACAATCCTTGTTGGACAGTTTCTGATTAGCGGGTATCAGTAAGATTGTATGTGACGACAGAGTAAGTCGACACACTGGCAATATATTCCGTCAATACGAAGGGATAAATTCCGAAGACCCGGTGCATTGTCTGATGTCGATGGGACAAGTGGCTCGACCTTGATGACGTCGACTTTATAGCCGCAGTCGTCGATCGTTTCGGTAACGGAACCAACAAGGTCCCTTCGAGCAACAACAACCCCGGCGGAATAGTTGAGCAGGCTAACGACTGCTTCGGAGATCCTAGGGAGTGGCGGAATTTTCCCATTACTAAAGGAAAATCCATCAGCGATCATTCGCAACTAAGCAAAGAGAGAACTGGATGTACCACAGTGTCTTCTTCAACATCTGCGGTGCTGTGAAGTTCCGCAGGCTCTTTGTCTCAGACTTTGGGATGATCTTTGAAGACTGCATGAAGTGCCTTCACGGTCCTTTGGTCAGTTCTCACTTGATGGGGCTAGTCTTCTCCATTTCAACTATGATGCATACAATGTCTACACCCCTCATGCTCCACTCACTGTATAACAATGTTTGCGATGACCGTCAATGAAAAGATGATGAAATCGTCCTAGGACAGAGCCAAACGAAGTAGACTTACTTTACATGTATTGTACTGATCGAAACGTCGTCCCAGGACGAAAAATTACGGCATTCTCGGATATCCAGTTGCCCATTACTAAGGTAGGGCTCATACAAAACCGACCAACCGTGACCTAATGTGACTATGCAGTGACTTCGGTGAAAAAAGCACTAAAATGGAAACCAACGGCGGTAGAGAAACAGAAATGCACTACAGGCGCTAAGGCGTCGGCCGCGGATGAAATTAGATTACTATTAGGATACTATCTACGTGTGCCTGTAGGCAGCGAGAATACGGCTATGCAATTTGCTCGTCATCAAGTTCTTTCAGGATGCTGTCAGGCAGAGTTCGATGACCTCGGTATTTTCTATTAGCCCACGCTGCTTGCTTTCCGCTCAAACCTCGCCGATATGCATCAAGGAAACGCAAAGATCGATTGGAAAAGCTACGAGTCATCGGTAAGTATTCAAACTCCTTCTGGCGAGTCAAAAATAACGATGCTCACCGGCGCATGCACTCGATTGGGACAGAATCAAGTGCCGTATGGACATTGGCTTCCATTTGGTCATCCTTCTTTGTAGGTGGGTACAACCGGTACAGTCTTTTTGCATATCCCCAACATTGTTCAATGAAGTTTAGCTCACAGTGAAACTTTGGCAGGATCATATGCTTGAACCCTCGTGCAAGGCAGTGTTCTTCGAGACGACTTGGAACGCTAACGAAATCCGGCTCGTTGAAAAGGGTTCTTCGACAGCAACAACGAGTAGCCCCCTCTACACATCTGAACTTCGGGCACTGAGCTTTCAGCTTCGAGACGTCGTATCCCCTCTCTCGTAAGATTTGCGCCATGCCCTTGAATTTGCCAGCATGCTCATGACCAGGTGGGAAATAAAGTGGTTGTGTTCTTCCATCAGCGAACTGGCCGTCTTTCATCCGCACCTTTGTTTTAAGAACTTTCCCATCTTGCCCATGCACAGGTTTACCATCCTCGCCCAACAACGTTGTTTCCACTCCCCACTCTCGAATTTCCTTTGGCGTGTAACGTGCGGATAGTGCCCCGTCGGCTCGTTTCAGGTGCGTGGATGCATTATCAAACACCAAGACATGATCTGATCCCAGATAGTTGTTTTCGAGGATGTCCATGACCTTTGTCACTTGCTTCAACATGTCGTCGCTTGTGTACCATCCATCGCGCGACTTTCCCATCCAGAGATCTGCACCAGCCTCGATCTGCAGAAACGAAGTCGGAAATCATGATGGATGTGCCTTCGCCCTTTGGACGAGGATCAGAACCTGCATCGACATGTTTCCACCGCTGTGAACTGTGCCAGGTAGCCTTCCCAATCATTCACAGGAGTCCATTTTTCTCTTTGTCGTGAGTCTCTCAAGTCTTTGTCGTT
This sequence comes from Suillus occidentalis, assembly GCA_016628085.1. Taxonomy (NCBI): domain Eukaryota; kingdom Fungi; phylum Basidiomycota; class Agaricomycetes; order Boletales; family Suillaceae; genus Suillus; species Suillus occidentalis. Next base: position 20,812 of record JABBWB010000289.1, read on the forward strand.
TCTATAGTTTTGTCACACTTTGTATATTTTGTCACGTGATGTTGATCGGTTTTGCATGAGCCCTACCTTACCAAGGTTGACTGACCTGACTGACCTGTTGTCGTAGAATAGGTATCAAACCCCTATTGTCCTCTGATCGCAAGAAGATTCCCGGAGTACTTATCAATGCATATAAATCCTCACGAAGTCTACCTTACTATTAGCTACAGGTGATTTTGTCATCAAATATGTCTGCAAAAATTGTCTTACTATGTCTGCTGCGTGCAAATTTGAGTCAGTGCGTTAATCTAATGAACCGACTTAAAGAGAGAGACTAACTTAATGAATCTAAGTCCACATTATGTAATATATGTGGCCATCCTGCACTAACACTTTAACTTCAATTGGTGCTACCCCACTAACTTGAACTGCACCACTCGTAGCTAACCGTATCTCAACTCAGTAATTCTGTGTTGACATACAATGCCGTGTCAAGCTAAGCATACCGAATCTTCTCAACACTCCCCAAAGGCTAAGGACGCCGCGTACAAACGAAAATGGCGCGAGGAGAAGAAGTCTGACCCCGCCGAATATGAGCGTCTCAGGCAATTGCAGAACGAGTACAAGCGACGCTCACGCGCAAAGTTGAAGCTCGAACAACCCATCGCAGAGCCTACTGCCAAGCGCCGCCGTGTGGAAGAACCTGAAGCAGGTCCTTCAGACTCCCATGCGCCGGTGTCCAATTCTCCAAGTGTGATGGAAGGTCCATCCGACGACACACCCTGCACTGCTGGTCCCTCGGACACACAAAACTTTATAGCTGTTCCACATCCATCTGACATCACTCTGGATCACGCACCACTCCAGACTGTACCGTCACGTCAGTTTAGCGAAATCTCTGTGACCACAGAATCTCCCCCTTTGACCCGCGATGTCGAGATCATGACAGAACTTCTATGCATTGATCCCCCTACCTCCTCAAACAATGCTCCAGCGCCCTCCACCTCTTTCACGCCACGCAGAGATTCACCCGATGATTCCAAAGACCTCGTGACCGATGTCATAGGGGCTCACGTGTCTGCATTTTCGGATACTGTCAAATGGTCCAGTGGCTTCACCACTATACTACCATGTATCTGGAAGGATGGCAAAAACATTTGCCAGGAAGACGCCGATACGGTCCGGTATTTCTCTCAGCTTCCAGAATCCGATCCTCAGTCATCGACGCACGTCGTTCATGTACATCAACACGATTGGTCCTCTAGACCAGACGAGCTACGCGATCTCATCGCGAAAACACTGCGTGAAGGAAGATGCATCGTTATTAGGGGAACTGAAAAACCTCAGGCGGCGAAGCTTGATGTTGACTACCTCGAAAATCGCGGTTTCTCGCGGTTTATGCGTGTCGCTATACATGGTCAGTCATTTTAGGTACTTCGTCCCGCGTCAATCTTACACAGTCCAACAGACGTCGAAGAGCGCACCAGGGATTTTACATACCCCCAAGTTGAGGGAACGATCGAAGAGTTCATCCTCAACTTGGACGACCCGAATAAGGTACAGTTCGTCCTCGACCTTCCATACACAGGAATGGGTATCCCAGAACACTTGCGGTGAGTTGATGTCTGGCGTCCTAAGCCACTCCTTTAACTATCGATTTCCCTAGACTACTCGATCATGGCATTGTTCATGGGTGGAATCAGACTACAGCCGAGTATCCCATCGCCGATCCAGTCCATCCCGATAATTTTCTCGTCAATGGGTGGGCTTTGGCCCATCACCCCGCCGTCCTGACGAATTTTCACCATGACGCTGACGGAGGCGTGACTTTTGTCCAGTCAGTCCTGGGGAAAAAAATGTGGATTCCGGCTTTTCCAAAAAATCCAAACATTTCGCGGACCAAATTCTTAGAACATTCTCTACAGTTGACAGACACCCCGATAAAACCCAACAAGATCAAGGCCAACTGGGATATAGAGGTAGTTACTCTCGAGGAGGGCGATATGTTGTGAGTCAATCGCCGATACATCTATCATTTTTGACTTACGTCTACGAGGATACAACCACCAGGACAATACCATGCAGTGTTTACACCCACGGCTGCATTTTGCAAGGGAGCTCACTGTTTCAATTATGAGTTCTTGCATGAGATGGAGTTATCTCGCCATCTCGATGCGAGGAATGGAAAATACCTCACAAACCAATTGCATGAACACTCTCTCGACACACTTCATCGAATGGCCCTTCATCTACCGCGAGCATCTTCTCACACCAGTAAGTAAACATATCTTCGGCGTCAATCCTTTTAACTCTATTTCAAGGGATATTCACAAGGCCTCTCATCGCTCTCTGCATGATGGTCATAGACTCTCATAGATATGTTGCTGCTGGCAGCGACAAGAAGAAATCCCTCCAAAGGTCGACCACCGCACCCGCAATCGCAATTTGTAATGCGATTGTCAAGCATTTCTGGACAGACATTAAAACCGCAGTCTCAGTATATGTCAATGGGCCTGATAAGACTCGAGGCCGTCAGAGTCTAACACACCCAGGAGAGCTTATAGACAGATCAGAGCTTGCGATTTGCTTAAAACCGTTTAGAAAGCTATAGTAGCGTTTGTAATTTGTTATACATGGATGGATGTAATAGATGGACGACTTGACTGAGTGGGCGATCTGGCAAACCGACGTTTGCTAGGGTATATACAGACTGACTTGACTGACTGACTGACTTATTTATCCAACCGACTTTTGCTAGGTATATAGACTGACTTGACTGACTTGACTGACTTGACTGACTTGACGACTGACCTGACTGACTGACCAATCCTTTTAGTGTAAACTTGGGAGTGCGGTGATCTCACAACAGACAATCTTTGAAGGTCATGACTATTATCAGATACAAAACAGACAAAGGATCACCTCGGTGCGGTTGCCACATTTGTTCCCTACAGACTTCCATGACTTGACTGACATAGTCATCGAATTCCATGACATCGAATCCAAAAAGGAAATAATGACAGCTATCGATATGGCGTGTGCTGCAAAGCGTCATTTCAATACTGTGACAGCCTAGTGTGCTCGTGTTGTAGTACCGACTACGTAGTATGCTATATATGCGAGGGCTGCGCCACCAGTCACTTCTTACTTTTTGCTCTTCGTAGTGCACACGGTTTGGATAGCTTAAATTCAATATATTGTGGTTATATAACAATAACATGGCAATGAACAGATAGAACAGCAGTACGAGATGGATGGCAGTGAGAGACGGAGATGGCAGTCAGAGATGTAGGGTAGCGAGGGACCGAGATGATGACCTAGGATGAAAGGACGCACAGCAAACAAGACAGAAAATACCTACGCACCATTTAGAGGTACATCCAAAAGCAAGCCTTCAATGCACAGATAGGCCCGTTCTCATCACCCTCCTCTCTTGGCCCACTCCCGCCGTTGATGTTCAGAGCGAGTAGGTCCGTCTCGAGTTTCTCACATAGGACGTGTTGCTTGGCGAGTTCTGCATGCGTGTCTGCGAGTTCATCCTGTACGAAGTCTCAGCACCTGGCATTCGCTTCGAGGATCACCAGGTTTGCCAACGAAGTCGCGAAGTTGCGCGACTGTCTTTGCCTGTAGTCGAGCCTTTCATTTGTCAATAACAGTAGCACGGCAATAAGTAAAAGCACATACTTTGTAGTCTTCGTCTAATCGGTGTGCTACTCTACTCTGCTGAGTCTTTTCCCTACAGATGAAAAGTTCCAGTCGCGCAGCGCAGCATGTAGCGGGTCAGTGGCTGTCGAGAGATGGTGCTTCTTCGTCTTTTCATTGACAAGTGGAGTGATAGGTGCAGATCCTGATGGGGTTGCGTTGAGACTCGAAGGGTTAGGTGCAGCGGGGAGAGTGAGGAGACTGACTGGCAGTTCGACATGAGCTACGAATATGTCGATACCCGTCACGATTTCGCATCTTGAAATTAGCTACATACAGTTCTTGAGCCAATAAATCCGTCGATGAGGCCTTCGTACATGAGCTGGGTCAGAAGGGGCGTGATCATATCAACGGTGCGATCAGCGATGATGAGCGAGTGAAACGGTGCAGATGGTGCAGAGGGGTCTGACAAGATTGATCAGGCAGCGATTTCGTAAGAAGGGTGGCCGGCCTCTGTACAGAATAAAATTATGTGGAGATATGCAGGAGTATGGAGGCGCTTACCGAAGCATAGTCTCCTTTTCCTAATATGAGGGGGAAGCGTCCGTGCACCTTCTGCAACGAGCTGAGTGCTAATGCAGAGTTATATAAAGAAATACATTCAGAAGTGCGACTTCTGTAACCAGCAAGATAAAAGCACAGTAATGACGGGGAAGGAAGGAAGTGCAGTACAACTCACCCTGACACGTGCAGAAGCTGCAGGTTGAAAAATCACGTGACGAAGAGTTGACAGCACTTATCGGATCCAATGGTTCAGAATTTCAGATGTGGGATATTCTCGAGTCACAGCTGAAAAGCGCCAACCTCCTACCTTGATCACACAAAAATGTCAGACGAAGAAACTCCACAAAAACACCATGAAGTATGCCGAAGATTGACATAAGCTGACGCCACTTTCGCCTGAAGTAATATCAAAACGGATGCGCAAGCAGCCTTCCTTCATCTGCGGAAAATCATCAACCGCGATACTCTTATGCTACAATTAACTTGGGTACGCAGAACTGTCCGAGTGCATTCGATTAAGCCATTGAGTCATGTCTACAGGAACGATCGGCCATGTCCCACACGGAAAATCAACAGTGGTGAAGGCCATATCAGGTGTCATGACTTGTACGAATCAAAAATGAGCTCGTTCATAACATCACGATCAAGCTGGGTTATGCAAATGCAAAAGTATGTTCCTTCTGCTTCGCATCTGATCCATCGTTAATCTCAAGACCTACCATAGATCTACAAGTGCGAAAACGAGGCATGCCCACGTCCAGGCTGCTATCGATTGATTGCTCAGACAAGGAAGATAATCCACCATGCGAACGGCCAGGATGCGGTCACCGGATGAAACTCATTCGCCATGTTTCCTTCGTGGATTGTCCGGGACATGACATTCTGATGGCTACCATGCTTAACGGTGCCACAGTCATGAACGCTGCCCTTCTTTTTATTGCAGGCCCTCAGCCACAGACATCGGAGCACTTGGCTGCTGTTGGGATCATGAAGCTGGAAAATATCATCATTTCACAGAACAAGGTCCCCAGGCTCTTGAACATCGAAAATTCATCGCCGCGTTCGTTAAGGGTGGGTCCTCCGTGACACTGACTATCCAATGATGCACTCATTGTCGTGACAGGCACGGTGGCCGAGTCGTCACCCATCGTTTCGATATCTGCACAACTGAAATACAACATCGACGCTGTCAACGAATGCACTGTAAAACATATTTTCTATCCAGTCCGCGACTTCGCTTCCGATCCTCGTCTCATCGTCATCCGTTCTTCGGACCTCAACAAGCCTGATGCCGAGGTCGACGAGCTCAAAGGTGGCGTTGCTGGTGGTTCTACCCTCAAGTATCGGGTGCGGCCGGTAAGCTCCCAAAGGTCTACACCGGTAAGCATCCTCGATTTTGCCATGCTAGCACGTTCCAAAGAGCATTCAGAGCTTGAAATCAGTTTGTTCCTTATCCGCCGTTTTCTGGGCGTTCGCACAGAGGACAAGAAACAAACCAAGGTCTCAAAACCTGCCAAGAACGAGCTCCTACTTGTCAACATTGGTTCAACATCATGTCGACTGGTTGGCGGGTGTTGAGCGTGAAAGGGTATCTTGCAAAGATTCATTTGACTTCACCCGCATGTACAGAGGTCGGAGAGAAGGTCGCACTTTCAAGACGTATCGAGAAGCATTGGCGGCTTGTATAACCCTAACTCGCTTCAGTCAACATCGCGAGGGCTTTTTATTTGCCACGAACTCAGACGTATCGTAGGAACCCTCCTCGGATCCATGCCTGACTGAGGCGAACTTCAAATGCCTTCTCTTGCTGTTCCATGGACCAGACATCTGCTATGGAGAATTCTGGCCAGAGCGGACTCACATTTAATGTTACCCACTCCGGGGACCACAACTCCGACGATCACTATGAACTTGAAGCTCAAGTCACGGTCAAGCTTGCCTGCCACTGGCATCCAGGTCTCACACAATGGGTAGCTCACCGTGTCTACGCGGCCTCCTTTGCGACTCCGGGCGCGCCTTCTCCTATTCACCATCACTTTCGTCCTGTTCGACTTTTTCCATTCATCGACATGAAACTTCCTATCTTCCGTGTTCTCTCGAGCCCACTCATAGGAACTCGTCCGTCGCTCCGAAATCCTTTCAAAATGCGCCTATACACACGCCAAACCGGGCCTCCACCCCATTTTCATGCATGGATACAGAGCGACTGCTACGCAGAGAACACGAAGCGTGCGTAACGCAACTATCTGGACAGTAACTAATGATGGGCACGAAGTCCTCGCTGGAGACCTGCTCATGCACCGCGGTCTTATTAAAGCCATCGGTAATGTTCCTCTTTCAATTATCCAGCAACTCGAGTTAGGGAACGTGAACTTGGAGATCATCGATGCTCATGGGGCCTGGGTGACCCTTGGAATTTTGGATCTCCACTCTCTCATTGGCGTGGGCAGTGCGCCCGAGCTACTAGATGGTAGGTTTCTTTGCTACTGCACATATAGATAGGATCCCATGTCCTGCAGGTGCAGACGACGCGAGCTCTTACAAGGCCCCCACCTTGCCTTGGCTGCGCAGCATCGACGACCTGAACACCCATGACGCATCATACAAACTCGCTATGGCTGGAGGTATCACCACCACGCAAATTCTCCCTGGCAGCACGGAAAATATCGGTTAGCGCTGTCTCGCTCTATACTTGGTCTGAATACTCATCTTCAACCAGGCGGTCAGGCATTTATCATGAAATTACGCCCTACAGTTGAGCGTTTACCTTTTTCCATGCTCCTTGAGCCTCCTTACACCCTCAATGGTTCTCACTGTGACCACTCTCTCACGCCCGCTGGCGACACATGCAGTGCGTTGTTTTTCTTTCACTTCCTCGTTATTCTCTTACTCATCCTCGGTTCACTTTCAACAATATCCAACAGACATGCATGAGGTATGTTGATGGATATCCTCATACTCCTCGCTTACAAGGTGAAAACCCCTCCAGTGCCTAAGGGATAAACCGCCTTGACTCTGGGTGGAACTTCTGCGCCGCTTGCGACCAAGCCATAAAGCTACGTGATGTCCAAGACGCCTTCTGTGCTAAAGCAGAGTCTGATTCCCGGGACGACTTCGCGGGAAAAACATTTCCTGAAGACCTGCAATAGTAATCCCTTGTCGATGTGCTCCACGGAGGCGTGAAGCTTGCTATGCACTGCTACGAGGCAGTTGATCTCGACGGAATCGTTCGTGTACGTTCATTTTTCTACTCCAGCAACCATCGCGAAAATTTCTTCGTCGTCCTCGTCCATCTCACCATACACCCCAACCTCAACTCTTACTCTTCCAGAGCGTTTATTTGATCTTCGTGTGGAACTGCGTGTTTTTTGGAGTTTTTTTTAGGAGAAATTTTGTTGGAGGGGATAAACAAAACACCGAGGAAGTTGCCAGATACCTGGATGCTCAAATCTGAGCATCCAGGTATCTGACAGCTTACCCAGTGGATTGTTCATCCACTGCAATGAAAATCCCCCCAGAAACAAAACTTCAGAGCTTGCAGTGTGGGACTGAATGAGGGGTAACCACATCTTCGGAGCGGAGCGCAAAAGACGGTGGCTGAACACGACACTTTAACTACCACAGCTAATCACACTGTCAACAGATTGCTTCACACAACATGCTAGGCGATGCTGATATCGACCACGAGTTCATCTCGCCGCAGAACTACAAGTTTGTTCACGATAGCAAAGGTTTTGAACCAGGGGAAGAAGAGAACCTCAAAATAGTCCGAGATTTCATCGACCGTCGGTGGAACATGTCCGCTCCGGAACGTCAGTTGCATGCTGTTTAGTAGGGACTCTATCTCGACCATCATATCATGGTGGGCTCATTATATACATGGAAGGCTTTGCTTTGAGATACCTCGTGCAGGCGGACGTTTCCTAGAGACGGGAACTGAGTAATTCCTGACATTGAAAAGTAGTGGAACGCTGGGAAACAGTGAGTGAATCGATAACTCTATTAGGTTGGAGCTCTCACACTTTGTCAAAGTTCCAGTCATTGTCGTTCTCACTAAATACGATGCGCTCATCGCCCGCATGAAGCGAACTCTAGATGTAAACTCTCTCGATGGATTGAGCAATGACGCCATTAAGAATCTCACCAAGAACAAAGCAGAAGCCGAGCTGCAGGATATCTGCATCAGACCCCTGAATAAATTTGCAGGGCTTGATATTCCCCACGCTGAGATTTCTAGTATGTGCCGATACTTCGACAGGTTCATGCGTGCCTCTAAAGTGTTGTGTTGCGGCCCACAAAGACTATAGGGAGACACTCACCCGCCTGATCCAAATAACTGAAAATTGTGTCGGTCAGCATTCTGCGCCCGAGGCCGCGGTGATGACCTCCATCGCTCAGCGAATGCATCCTGGACTCAAAATAAAAGCGTCAATCGAGTGAGCCTTGCTTGCTTCATTCTTATCTCGTCATTTACGCAGCGTCAGGGTTGGCAAGAAAAGTCTGTGCCGGCTTCGCGTTGATCATTACTGAGCACAGTCTAAATCTTCATGTCTTGCAGAATATTGAAAGGCGCTTACATCAAGCACAACGTTCAACAACCGCAACACATGGGATTGTCTATATGTGCTTCACACTGACATTGTCAGAGTGTGGAACTTCTATGACCCTCATCATGTAATGGTGATTTTATTTGTCGTCGCCACATCCGCCCCAACGTGATGTGTGCACAGTACCTGCACAGCCAAGAGTTCAGGGAAATGATAGTAAAAATGGTCGATAAGCTAGAAGTCGGACCTACAGCTAATCCCACCAAGACCATGTAGGCCGGCCTCTTCTATGACATTTTCATCTTATCAAGTGTTCGCATTCATAGCACTATCGGCTATCCATGGTGGGCACTATCGCAGCCATCGTGTCCGCCCTGGCAGAACCTCCGGCTCCCATTGTAGTACCAATCGTAGCAGGCGCGGTACTCACCGTATGGGTAGTAGAAAAACGGCTTACTTGTTTGAACTTTGTTTCAAGTGAGACAACTTTGCGAGGGGGGCAGCCATGCCTGCTTGCCCACTTGCTGTACTTGGAGTGGATTGCTTGCCAGCCTTTCTGGCCCAAAGGGCGCTCATGTTCGACGATGTGCACCAGTGGTTTTGGTGGTCCTGGTATATCCATGAGCCTCAGTAATCGCAATGGGGTCACAAAGGTCCCCATCCGGCAAGTTGGGAAGGGGGATCTGAGCAGGTTCCCATGTTGGACCCAGCACAAGACAGGACCCAGACGGCAAGGGCGGTGGTTCGGACAGCTCACGAGGCTGGGAGAAGTCGGCGAAAGTTGTGAGTCCATACAACGAGGGTATAGCTGCACATTGCTGCAAAGCAGTAAGTCCTTGTTGCGAAACTCAGAGAATGATTGAAGGAACTTACTTTATAGGGCTGGGACATGCAATCTTCGGGCCATTGGACTTGAGTTACAGTGTGGGCAATCTCAGGATGGGATACCCAATTTCCAACATGATCATGCGCATATGTGTTCCCAGCACTGTCATAGCACAACTCAGGAATTGATGGGCTGCCATCAGGGATAGGCATAGATTGGGAAGGGGGGATATCAGACATGAGGAACTCTGTAACTGTGTGAATACTACTTACCTTGTGAAAAGTGCACCCAGTCCATATAGCCCTTGACTTTGTTGAACCATCCAAACGAAGGGGTGGGCATTTTCATTAGAAAATTGTGATATGTAAGGGCCCTGGACTAGTAACAGCGCAAGAAGAGCCCGCCAGCCCAACATGCAGTGAGAGCCGACACTAAATGCAGGGATGATAGTGAAAATTTCATTGAGAGGGTCTGGATTGGTTGGAGGTAGGCACCAGTACAGATTGGGCGAGATTGGAGGCACAGGCTAGAGGTGCACAGCATTGTCAGGCCGTACAATACATTTGCAAATTCAGGTCAAATGAACAGCAGCATCGTGGCACACCTTCCTAATGTAGTCAAATTTATGTTAAGATATTCTATTCAACATATTTCGAGCCTGCAGGAAGTCATCCATTGTTGGAGGAATCTGCAGGATCCTTGATAAGAGTGATGTGAGCGTGCTCTGTGGTGTCTGCAGACCACTGCAAGAGAGAGCCGACTTGACATATACTGGGCTCAATACTCTGCATCAACTCCAGTTTGGGTATATGTCAGTTGTTGAGGACCTGTTTGCTCTTGGCACCTTGGCGTGCGCCACAAGCAATGATACCTTGCTTGTGTTTGTGAAATTCCTTGAGGGCATTGAGAATCTTCTGACAATGCGCTTCGTCAATCATTGTCACTTGTGATAAGTAGTGAAAGTCCATCAGTGCGCGAACAGCTATGACAACTTTACGGGGGGCTGCGTCAGCAATGAGAGCAACAATGTAGCATTGCATATCATGTTGGGCTCTTCCAGTTACTTGTTTAAGCTTGGAAATGCCATCCTTGAAGTGTTGGAACATCGTGAGTGGCTGCAAAATGGAAAAACAAAAGTCTAGTTCCTGCTTGCCAACAGCTGCAAGACACCACTTAACATCGTGATTATAGAACTCATGGTGCTAGTGATGCAGGGCTTTGGGAGTTGAAAACACATGTGGATCTGCAAGTGACTAATAATGCCAGAATGGCTGGGCCACACCACTCAGGCGGAATGGAGTGCATGCATCAAAGTAACCTTCGACGTCAAGGGGGTCACAAACAATGCTCAAAAGCTGTTTGAGAGTTGTTTTAGCTGTTCGAGGGGAGTGTTGGAAGGCATCTCCAAAGTTTTCATACATGGCCATAGTTACCAGTGAGGTCTTTCCCTGGACACATGCAAGCATACATGCCTCAGGTGTATCGACAATGTATGAAGCTAAGGGAGTAAAACAGTATCTGAGGTTCCCAAATGGGTCTGACATCATCTGGCCAATGTGTGCAGCTTGCTTAAGCAGTTCTAGCACAATATTTAGACACTGGTGGACAAAGCGGGCTCCAAGAACACTCTGCATCCATTTCACCAGATGCACAAATTTGGCAATTGGAAGCAGCACTGTTAGGAGGAAAGCATGTGAGGACACCTTGTTTCGAGTTGCCATCTTGATATTGGCAAGGCTGATCAGGAGTGGGTGAGCAATATGTCCACCAGTCATGTTGGTGATGTTGGTCTTATCAGATGACAGTATGACACCTAATAATGTCACACCATCTGGAAGTTGTGACTATGATAAGGTGTGAGAGTTAGCAAGTTGGAGACAATTGATAGTAAGGTATGTAATACCTGCATCAACCATGCTACGTCCCCCGTCAACCATTCATTGTAAATTCATGATCATCAGGAAATTCACACATTCTTTAACTTTCTTAATCAGCTTATTTCACTTAACTTGAAACTTGTTTTCTCTCTCTCTAATTATTCACCTGGCATATCTCATATTTTTTTTGTGTGAAACATAATAAAACATGTATATTTATATATCTCAATAACTTTTTTCTGAATACACTCAAGTTGAAATTTTGGATAAGTAGATCCACTTTCACCAAGACATTTAAGTGTGCATAAGTTCATTTAAGGGCAAGTTAAGTAATGTGTGAATTTCCTGATGATGTACGTTCCACTGTGTCATAGACATGTTTCAGTGTGATGTCCATTTCATTAGCAAAGAATGGGTGGCTAAAAAGCGATTTGATGCAATCCAATGAATTGTGCCAGTAAAGATGGAGAGGCTGTTTTGTTGGGTGAGTGGTTGAGACTATGCGGTACTGCCATTTCAGAACAGGAGGTAGCAGCTCAGCACGACCATGCAACTCCTTGGTCATATGAAAGGAGAGAGAAATTGCTTTAACCTGCAAAGAAATCAGCACTTCTGATAGTAAGATGCCAGCTGACTCAAGATGTACTAGTTCAAGCCCCAGGAACTCATCTATGGCGGCCATACTTAATGATGAGCACAGGAGAAAGCTTCTGAGCTCCCAGTCCTGACAGGATGCAAATGGATAGTAAAGATTGTCCTTCTGATATGCTGTATAGGGATCCATGTTAAACCTATCCTGAAAGGTCTGGTCGCGCTGATACACTTTTGCAGCATTCCTGAAGCACTTGACGCAAGGTTTCTCCAAGGCTTGGCTGCCCAAAGGCTCTTCAACCAACCCTGGCAGATCACTCTCCAAGCCCACCAAACCTCCCTCGTCACCATAGAAAGAGCCTGCCAAGTCATTCATATCCTGACCATACGCTGTTTCCTCACTATCAGCTTGCACTTCAAAGTCCATTTGGAAATCTTGAACAGAGCTTGATGTTCTGTAATGAGGAGATGAGCTGGGAGTTGCGTGCTGGTCTGCTGAATGTGAGTCTTGTAAAATTTGCGCTGCAGTCTCAAGCTGATCGACCCATCGTAGACAGAATGTGAGAGGCTGGCTCAGGTGTCATGAAACAGCCCAGGCGCTCTTGAAGTCTTTCAAACAGTTAGGGCAGTTGACTATCATTAAGCAGGGAGTCGGACAAAGGTACTACTAGTACTGCTGCACTACTTACTACCTTGGTGTGCATGTGCCGATGGTATGATTTGGACTCAGTAACACTTACTTAGTAATTAAGCAGCACCATGGCTGGTAGTACTACCCATGATGCTGTAACCATTGTTTTCACCTGCTGTTGAAGGTTCATTTTCTCCATCACTCGCCTACTAGTCGTGTGCTGGCGATACCATGGGCCGACGGAGGGGGCAACAAGTCAGAGTCCCATCCATTCAAGAATCAGATATCGATGATGAATCAGTGATGTCAGCCCAACCTCCTCATCACTGTTCCAACCAACCTGGTGCTGGTGCTGGAGGAAGGAATTCTCAGCTAGAGAAGATAGGAAATGCTATTCAGGCTCCAGCTAGAGCAGCTGGAAAATTGAAGGTTCAGAACATTGTCCCATTTGACGAACCTGACAATGTGATGGCCCCGGTGGCAAAGAAGAAGAGGGGAGGAAAAGTTCCTCAGGATAAAAACTTAAGTGCAATAGTAAGTACCTGCTTGTTGATGTTCATTTCTGTGACTACACCATCACAGCGGTACCATCAAGTCTTGACTATCTCAGTACTCATGTTTGGCATTTAGCAGGAGGCATCTGAGTCAGGCCCTAGTGCTACAGGTCCCACACCTACTCTACATGTCACGGATAAGGGAAGGTTTGGTTTGCAGGGTCGTCCAGTTCCCTCAACATATGTTGGTTCCAAGTTGCTCCAGTCTTACCAAACGGATCCTCAGCCTGACTTAATGATATCTCCTACCTGGCCCTATGCCTCTCAAGGTGCTTCTTGCAGCATCTCTTGTGGTATTTCTGATGGTGGTTTTTGGCATGGTGATTCTCATGGTGGTTCTCACAGTGTCTCTTGCAGCACCTCATATGGCGCTCCTCATGACCATCAGGCTGCTGAAACCAGGACTCCAGCTGTCCAGCATCCTGTTAGTGCTCATGTTGTTCCTTGTAGTGTTTCTCAGTCTATCACCAACCAATGCTCAGGCTCAACTATTCCTATTCTCAACACTGCTATCCAGTGGGAGCCATCAGTGACCATAACACCCCACTATACCTTTGCTTGCACTAGAACTGAAGAAGGTTGTGAAGAGGCGGACATTGAAGAGGATGACGTGTCTAACAAGGGTGGTGATTTTGTAGAAGATGATGATGTCGATAATGAGCTTGAGGGTGGAGATTTCACACAAGACGATGATGCTGATGACCTTATGGAGCACGAGGAGGATTTCTATGAGAGCAACACTGTCATGCACCCCCCACAACATGGTGACCAAACCTATCCTGGCAGTAAGCAAGTTAGACACCCTATGCAAGCACCAAATTCACAGGATGAGGATTCTGATGGTGCGGGAGTGGCTGGCATGGACTGTGATTATCAGAACAACCACACCACTAGAAGGACGGCGCCAAAGCGATCAAATCTTCAGAGTACTAACAAACAAGTTCCAAGTCATTTGAATGCTCCTGTAGTTGTAAGTACTCACCCATACTATCACCTTGTACTAATGCTATTTTTCAGCCAAATATCGACTATGATATCCTCCAGGCCCACCACACGAAAAATCATCGACCATGTTCTCCATCCCCTATGTATTTGAGCAACATACAGAGCCACCATCCAAAGACTAAGCACACTCGCACAAGAACCTCGCTGTCAAGTGATGACTCTGATCAGCAGGACAACTTGGAGGATCTCAATGAGGTTGATATCAACAATGGGAGGTGCCACCACACCAAGAAAGTGAAGGGTGCTGCTAACAATCATGATGGAACTAATGTTGGGTTCTACCCCTCACTCTGGCAAAAACTTCTTGACTGTGCGAAGACTAATTTCAGGCTTTATATTGCTACTTAAGTTCCATTCCCTGATAAGGAGCAAATCATTGGTGGTACTGGAGTCTGTGGTGAAGTAATCATGGAAGCAATCATACAGTGGCAAGAACAGAAACGCAAACTCGAGAAAGGTATTTTCTTCTCTCGCATTGCAATGCTACCGCCCACTGACATACATACAAAGGTTACTACCCTGAGTTCAAAATGGGGATGGCTACTGTGGTGAGCACTCCAAGTTGCACTAACTTATGTTTCCATTAATGAGGTCACATGGATTTAGGTCTTTAACAATGCCGTGACATTTCACAGCAAGATCAAACAAATTGTACTTACTATCATTCCAATGGCATATGAACTTGCCCTCAGTATTAATGGGAACACAATCGAAAGCGTCAAACTCAAAACAACCAGTTTGCTGAAAAAGCAATGTATTTGCAGGGCCATCCTGATGCTGAGGTATGTCCTTCATCATCCTTGATCCTCAATTCTAAACACATAGTAGGGTTGTGCATCTAACTTTGCAAACAATGCAGTCTGTATTGTTTGCCATAAGTCATTTTATGACAACAGCTCAAAATCACTCAAGCAATTCACTGAGTTTCAGAAGACTATCCTGCCCGCAGCGCTCTTCCTCATAGGGACTATTGTGAGTGCACCTGTAGTATGCTTGAGTGTGTTCACTGATTCTGAGTTTATCCCACCAAGATTCGCAACATTATATATATCTACAGTAAGTACAGCCAAGTAAATGGCACCAAGCAGACACCTATTGAGGATTCAGAGACATCATACCATCATATTTCAACACTGTTCGACCACACGAACAGAGATGCATATCATGGACCCAAACTACATCAAATGCTTAAATCTTGGGCATTTGAAGGCATGTAAGTTTTGACATAGTTTTTCACAGTGGTAGCAGTATATTGACCATCAAGTTACTAGGAATGTACAAGACGCTGGCCTTGGTGCTGATGAAGGTGATGATGGCTCAGAGTGGGACATTGATCTTGCGTAGTTCTACATACCACTAGTCTGTTCATTGTTTTATTTCAAATTGAACAATCATTGAAGTTAGCCTTCATATCATTGCGTGCAAGAACAGTAGCTCTACTAGCAGTACTGGTACTATAGTAGTGTAATATAAAGAGTGCTACAGAACACCATATGCTGCTGTATGATGCTGTATAGCAAAAACTGCTATACAGTGTCATGCAGCGCTACAGTGTGGTGCAGCACTATGCCATACAGAACTCCATCATGACCAACCAAGCACTATATAGAAGGATATAAATGCCAACAATGCCGACCTATAGTAAGTGACTTGCCCACCATTATCTGGTGCATTGATACCATTATGAAATGACATTTTGAATATTGAACTAGCAAATCTCATGGAGGTCCCAGCTCATTCAATCTCTCAGTCCATCTGTCCCAGGGTTGGAATTACTCTGACTCATGTCATGGCAGAAAACTTGAGGCCTCTGAGGTGAGGACATTTGTTGGTAATTGGTACAGGTGTTGTGTTCTGACCACTAGCTGTTTGTCCTAGCCTGACCATAACTTCTTGGTTGATTTCAACAGTGATACTATCGATGTACTCAGAAAAATGTTCAAAGGTAGGTACAGATTCGAGTATGGAGCTTTCAATCATACATGTGGACTTTTCTTGTTAGCACATGAGAATGCATGCTCTGTCAATGTTGTAGTGGGCAATGGTCAAGAAGTTAGTTGCATTGCGTTTTCCCTTTGGTGGTGAGCTCCCTCTCAGATTCAAAATGATACACTCATGTGGTGATCCAGATGACAGCAACACAGTATTCCAGAATCCTTCCCCAGATTACAGCAAACAGTCTTGACATGCAATAGTCATTACCCATGGCTATAAATTTATCTTCCTTGAAGACAAAGACATGCAAATTGTCCCACCATGACTTACCGACATTGAATTGTCTTTTTAATATCACCTGTTTCCTCCATCCTTTTTGGATTACACGTGGTGGCGCCAAACATTCTGAATATGAAATAACGTCGCTCATACTTGAGGATATTTCAGACACGCCGTCGTCCAGCAGCCAGCTGGCTATGGTTTCTGCGGAGGGGGGCTTGAGTGAGTGCCTTTGTAATCGTCCTCACCCTTTTCTTTGCTTTGTCACACTTCTTGATCCTATCCATGCCTATTTCTCACATGTCCATCAAAAACATGAATCGACTAAAGGCCAATTCGGGAAGTTTTGGATCACTCCAATGTCCTCAGGCTACCACACAAATTCAATGAACATGGATATCCATGACTTTTATGGTACACTTGCCATATGCATTTGATGGTTGGAAAGGTTCGAACTCATGGTGGTGGGGAGGAATGGGAATGAGATGGGACACTGTGGTGTGTGCCGATCTGGTTCTGGGGGCAATTTGCCAGATATTGCCTTGAGTTTTGTTCGATATGATCATGTGCAACTCCAATCTGTTGTTTTCTTGTTGTCAGATTTGGGATATTGATTTTGGTGTTTTCATTTGAAGAGGCATTTGCTTGTGTTGGAGGCACTAGTTTTGTTTTACTGGAAAGGTCTGGTTTGATGTTGGTTTTGCTGTTAGGATACTTGACAGACCTTTTTGTGCAAGCTCATACTTTAAATGGGGCCCAGAATTGCTATCGAGGGAAGCGAACGTCTGTGTTCTGCCCCAATCCCACTTCTTGAATCCAGAGACTTGAATTAGGGATGTGCTTGAGGACTCATTATTCACGTGACTGTGCTGACTTCATAATGAGACTTGATCACAGGGATCTCATCATTCTCTATGGAGAAACCGTCGATGATATCACTTGGAGGAAGATTTGTTGTGCAGCACTTCACCTGCGGCCCATGCTCACAAAGAACATGAACATATCACCTACAAGGGTTTGTCCAGCAGTTACAACATGGCCACCATTGGTATTGAGGAACATAGTCCAATGAATTGAATGGATCTTTGTATAGGTACAAATGTGATGGTTTGATGCATTCAGCGGCAATCTCCATCACCTGTCCCATGGGTTGGACATGTTTTGCCTATGTGGTATACTGTCTTGCTTACTGTCATCCCCACTGGCTGGGATATGATATTAGTGCCCAGCTGGCACCATGCCGTGGTCCTCATTCAATAGTCATGCAATGTATACCAGAGGACAAGACAAATTTATTACCTGAGTCTTGCTGATTAAACTATGCCATGGACACTCAAATTCATCTCACAGATAGTCTATTTGGTTGCAGATCAAATGTTCGCTGGGTCCATCATGTGGAAACCAAGAAATCATTCATCATCAAGGATACCTGGCACAATGTGCATGAAAAGATGACAGAAGGTCAGATCCTATGTGTCATTGCTGGGATCGCAAATATTCCAGAACTTGTGGAAGAATACATAGTGTCGCCACCCTATTTTTCTTGTACAAGCACAGCTTGTATGCTTGCTTTGATGGCATCTGAAGCCTGCAGTCATGAATTAGAGCACTGTTTTTATGCTCGTGTTCATGTCAGGCTGTTGATGAAAGCATGATCTATTTAGGTAATTTCACAGTTCCAGAGCAGGGCGGGGTTGGCAAAAGCCCTAAAAGATTGCATCATTGGTGAGTTTAGACACTGATTCAATGAATCATCTCTCTAACATCTCTCTAACTTATCCTTGAAGCACACAGAGATGTATCTTAGACCTTCAAGGTGTTGCACTGTGACATTCACATTAGTAATTTATATGTTAAAACAGAAACTGGTAATGATGGAGGTGAAATTGGAGATTGGGGTTTTGCAGAGTGTCAAGATCTACACATTGTGCAACAACGTCTCCAACCTCTCAACCAAGCATTCCCAAAAAAGGCTGAGCTCATCATCCCCACCTCCAGTCCAATGCCCATAGTCTCTAGCTTGAAATTGATGCCCCCTTCTCCTGAACTAGTCCAGCTATGCAAGATGCTTTGTGCATGGCAGCTGAAGGTGCTGGAATAGGCACCATCATGGCAAACACTCACCACAGATAACGAATCAGGCCCTGATGCCCAACAGATGTCAATATCTGATCCTTGGGACATCAGGTCTTGGGCTGGCACTGCTAACCCAAACATTGATCTAGCTAAACAGACAGTGAGTAGAGTCCCACCCAATTTTCATATAATTCTAAGAATTGAGTCTTTCAAGGGAAATGCTGTCTGTGTCTCAGTTCGTTTGATGTACGCAGCTGCCATTGATCAATTTTGCTCTCACGAAGTCCATGATGATCTTGAATCATTCTTCTATGCCATTGTAATCATCATGGTTGCCTTCCATGAGGCCAGTAAGCAAAAGTCCACTGAGGAATTGGAGGAGATGATGCTGGCAGATCATTGGTGGAATCAGCAGCACTGGAGATCATCTGCAGAGTGGAAGGTTACCACCATGAAGCAGGATGCCCTATGGAAATCACACATAGCACCTCACATAGGTCTGTATTTTGATTATTTCAAACCTGTGGTGGACAAAATGTGCAAGGCATTATTTCATCAGTATGATACAATGCACAATCTTGATGTAGTGAGAAATGTACTGTTTCTTACTGTTGGGCATAAGCTAACTTTGAATGCCTTCTTTAGATATTGGACCACAGCATCACCTATGAGAATATGATTGGGTTTCTTTCTGAAATGGTCGAGATAGCACAATGAGAAGAGGAACACTCAGATAGAGGCACCCCAGCCTTAATAGAAGTTGCCTCCTCCTCACTATGGGAGGAATCACATGCCAGCTTTTTCTCCCTCCTGGAAGCAGAGGTTGGTGATGACATTGACCCAAGAAGCATTCTAGAAGATAAGCTAGCCCTCCAACCCACTGATGCAATATCATACACACCCACTGAAGTATTCAAGATCTCCTCAGTGCTGAATGCTGTAGCAACAACAAGTGAGCTTCCTAAGGATAATGTCCAGCTAGAGCCCATAAACAAACCTCCTAGTAGAGCTGTCATCAAGAAAACCTCTCATGGTCACCCCCCTGCAACCATTTTCACTGGCAATCTACCTACCGAGGAGAGCACCATCACTGATTCTGTTACCAATGACACTTCCAATGCTATGGCCGGTTCCTCCAAACACAAGGCTCCTGATGATGTCGATAACAACACAAGGAAGAAGTCCCATGCCAGTGAGAAGAATTTACTTGCCAATGAAGGGGGGAAGAAGTCCCATGGGGGCAAGAAGTCCATCACTAGCAACTGGGTCAAGAAGTTCTGTACCAGTGATGGTGGCAAGAAAAAGTCCACTGTCATTGATGCAGCTGGGAAGAAGTCTGGCATTTCACATTCTCATTGCAATGACGATGAAGATTATGTCCCAGTCAAGGCATCGACATCTAGGAAGAGAAAGATTTAAAGAGATAATCTATGGCATTGGTTTAAATTTCTTTTTAAAAGTATCATCAATTGTCACCAGTCTGAACCTCTTGGATGCACACTAGGCTGTGCAGAGGATATCTTTATACTATGTTATTGTATGATACTTACCCCTTCATCTATTTAAGCTGATTAATCTCTTACTGATACATGTCATCCCCATCCCCATCCCCAGTGCCCATCATTTACTGTTGAGAATTTAAACTTTGAGTTAGTTTTCTGTCGTTAGTTCAGAGCAAGTGATCTCCCATTTCTTCCTTGACATGTTCATTTAGCATCTTGCCTTGTCAAACTGGTCAGATTATCCTGGAGCAAGGTATACATTTATCTGTTCATGAATTTTGGTATCTCATGTTGTTGCTGGCACTTTTAAGTTTTCCCAACTCCAAGATTGCACTGATACTGACACACAATGTCTTTCTGATTTAAACATTTGATAAGATATACAGCATAATAACATTGCGCTATTTCCCACACACACCCATTATCACTATGGCCATGCAATGCGATCTTGAAAGCAATATGTGCCTGGCATATGGATGACACAATTCAAAACTTCCAAGAGCCTTCTTTCTCATATGGGACAGGCAAAAAGGTGCCAATGGTATTGTAAGGGAAAGTTTAGAGATCTTGGGAATCTGGGTACATTTTAACACACTGTGATCCCAGATGCTCTAGTTGAGGACCAGGAGGACATGAACATGGATGAAGGGGATGGAGGTGTTGATGAATGGAATCCTCAAGATGCTCAGAAAGTATGGAATGAAGAATTATTTGACCTCATACCTATGCAGCCTCCCACAGATTGTGCTCCCACAAGATCAGAATCACCAGAGGTGGAAAAGCCCATTCAAGGTTCATCAAGAAGGGTTCTAAATGTTGATGAAGATCACCGAATGGTGGTAGAGCACCCAACTGCCAGCACTATTATGAGGGAGGGTGAAACCTTTATTGAGAGCTGGTGTAGGCACATCCTTGGAGACCAACTTCAATTTAATGGCAATGGTGATGTTGATATGGAGGGTGTTACCCCTCAAAAATACTCACCCTTTGCTTCTGAGGTTGAGTAGAAGGCCCAGTGGGCAACAAAAGAAAGTGTTGGATATAAATCTCTTGACTGTCTACTGTCCATTCCAGGGGTGAGCAATATGCAACTTTACTAATCATGCTTACAGCTTGATTTTAAACAGGTTGTTGAGAACCTTGGCTTATCGTTTCACAACACATGTGCCATGCATCAAATCATTGATACTATTCCATCACATTCACTTTGGCACACCACCTACCTGTCCTTTCTGGATGATCCAGAGGAATGACACATGATCCAGTATGGGGACCCACTAGAAGTCATACACACTTTACTGGGGAATCCTGCTCATGCAGAGACCATCATCTACAAGCCTTGCAAGGTTGTCTCCGATGAGAGCAAGGAAAATAGGATCTATAGTGAGATGTGAATGGGGAAGTGGTGGCATGCACTCTAGGTAAGCTGATATGAATTCATTTGATGTATGACAACAACTCACCTATGTCTAGAAACAATTACCAGAAGGCTCAGTAGTTACACCAGTGATCATAGCAACTGATAAGACCCAGCTAACCCAATTCTCTGGCAGCAAATTAGCATACCTTGTGTATCTCACTTTTGGTAATATCTCTAGAGTCATCAGGCGTGTATTCTAATAGGTTACCTCTCTGTGGACAAGATAACGAACTCCAAACTCTCCAAGAAGGAGAAAACATCAAGAATCCAGTGTTTATTCCACAACTCTATGTATACAGTCCTGACCCTTTAAAGGAGGCTGGGCATAACAAGATGGACATGGTCGGTGGAGATGGGAAGGTCAGAAGGATATACCCTGTTCTTGCCTTTTACCTGGAAGACTATCCTGAACAGTGTTTGGTGGCCTGCACAAAGTATGGGACTTGTCCCAAATGTCAGAGCCCAGCATCAGAGCTTGGTTCCAATCCTTCTGGGGTTTCTTGTACTTAGGCATGGACCATAAGGGTGATCAAGGACGCTAAGGCTAAATCCCACAACCTCGATCAATTTCACTCCCTTTATCAATCCAATGGGGTCTTGATAATATACAGTATTCATTCTGGGAAGTATTTCCCTATTTCAACATTCATCTCTCCATGACCTCCAACGTCCTTCACCAGCTCTATCAGGAATCTTCAAACACATGGTCACCTGGTGTGATTACTTTCTGCATCCCTCAGAATTAGATGCTAGAACCAAATCTCTGCCTCCCTGCTTTGAAGTACACCATTTTCAGAAAGGTTGAAGTGAGCTCTCTCAGATATCTGGTAGAGAGCATAAGGAGATGGTGCACATTATACTGGGATGTTTGGTGGGAAAGATTCCTAGAAGGGTCATACTGGTCTATCACTCCCTCCTTGACTTCATCTATTTAGCTCAGTACCCCACCCACAACAATCATACTCTAGGCTATCTTCAAGAAGCTTTGGACACCTTTTACAAAAATAAGGTGGTGCTTTAGGAGCTGGGTGTTTGTGATCACTTCAATATACTCAAATCCACAGCCTCGCCCACTATATCAACTCTATATACATATTTGGTGCTACTGACAATTACAATACCAAGGCATTTGAGCGCCTTCATATTGATTTTGCTAAGAAAGCCTGGAGGGCCACCAATAAAAGGGATGGGTATCCTCAAATGGCTTCCTGGCTGGATAGGTATGAGAAGGTGTTGTCTTTCTAGCTATACTTAGATAGTCTAGAGGCAATGCCTAATACAGGTGAAACTCATACTCCTCCTCACATATCCCTACCAAAATGCCCCCATCACTATGGTCAATATTTTCAAAATATTATGGACACCCATCACTGCCCTGGACTGACATATAACCTCAAAAATATCTCAATCAGTTGAGGAGAGGGGCTATAGGTGAAGGTTTGGGGAGAAATAGATTAGAGTTGACGCAGCTTCCATTTGAAAAGCTGGATGTGTACCATGGTCTCAAGTTTGTTTTGAAGGAACTGGGGAGGATGTATTGGAAGGAGCTAAACAGAATGACTGGGTAAGAGTATGCCCAAAGACTAGAGGCCCCAATGGACAGAAACACTTTGATACTGTCGTGGTGATGAGGACTGATGATTATAAAGACACAGGCCTTGAAGGTGAGTTCAAATGGTAGATTTAGGTTATTGTTCAAGCTACTCCAACAGCTCTACAGTGCTTTTGCCTCCCCAGAGTACTGGCCCACAGAACCTCTAGCCTACATCCACTGGTATACTCCACTTACACCTGCATCGGAGACAGACCATCTTATGTATCAGGTAAAGAAGATGTCTCTAATCTTACTCCTTGTACTTGGCAACTCCAGTCAGCTCACAACTAGCTTGAGAATAAAGATGTCTTCACCATCTCACCCACCAGTTCAGGAAAAAACCCTGCTTAATATCCTCAGTGAGAAGAACCGAGATGAAGCAAATGCTTATGGGTTTCTGGCCCTTGATATATGTGCGGAGACAGCAACAGATGAGGCTTTTTAAAATAAGTTGTTATTCATCCTACAGTAACATTAACACTACACAAGTCTGAGCATATATTCATCAGGACATAGAGAAACTGAAGTACCAAGTTATTGCTGTTAGCCTAGAACACATTCTTCAAGATGCTTGATTCAAAAACTTTGGAAGTCTCAAACTTTTACAGATAATCTCTTCAATATCACATTTGACAAGGGTCATTGTATTAGTGAATGGGACAAAGACTGTTGACTGCTGTATAGTGAGCTGGGGAATCTTCAATGGTACCTTCCAACTCATGTTTGATTTCATATCGTGTCTGTGACCATTCCACCACACACCCTCCTAGATATTTAATCCAAACTTTGCATTCAGTCATATAACCTTGCTAACCTGTGCGGTTATATGACCATCCAAATATTCATCTTATGGTCCAGGAGATGAAGTACCCATGAAACATATACCACAACCTTGCCCAAATCTTGTCACTCAATGAGGGCACACTGCCAGAGAAGTTCATGCTCTTTGTAAATCCTTGAGATCAAGCAGAAGGGGTTCACAATAGCTTATGCAGGGACTTGCCTGCACATCTTCAGCATTATATCCTATGGTTCCATTCAGGCATGTCAATGCAGTTCCGGCTGGACATAATGGAAAAGCTGACAAAGGGTGAGATTTGAGGGATCTGCTGTACTGATGCAGTGAGAATAGTGAGTAACTCATGGTCATATCAAACACCAACAACTGAGTGCCAGCACCTCCACCACAGATTCATTGTCGAAACGTTCACGAAAGTGTCATGCTTGTGGTAGCACTGATCATATAGGTATGCACTGCTCACTATGGCCACAGTCTTATGATTTTCTTCACAGCATCCAACAAACTTTGTCCAAGATATATTGTCAAGCCCCACAAGTCAAGATCTAATGTAGAAAATATACTGGTCATGGTGGCACCTCCAGGATAGTCAATAAAGTCATCTCCATCAACATTAAAACCAGTCATCTCTTTCTTGCTAACTATTTTCTGCTCTTGCATCAGCACCATCTCTTCGTTGATCTGATTGGGAATCGACCACAGGGCCTTCTGACCATCCTTCTTTATATGTGTATAGTTCTCCTTTATTCTCATTGACAACTTACAGATTGTATTTGTCATATCAGGTTGTGCATGACGAATCGTTTGATGCTGAAGGTGGAATCCATTTTTGATGATGACGTGTGTCATATCCCATACATTAACGCTTCTCATCCAGACTTCTGGAACATAGATCTGATCCGGTCCGATGTACAGATCCACTTCTGATCCGATATACGATAAGCTTCTTAATTCATTTCCTGTTCATATAACATTATCACAGCCTTTCCTACTATTGGTAATTCCTTATTACCGGCTTCTCAGTATTCCTTAACTTCTGGCTATGTTTTCCTTGATCCGTTTTACTTGTGATTAATTCCTGGCTATGTTATTCCATCTGTCCACTCGTGATTTCCTTCTGGCTTCCATTGATTAGCCATAGACTTTGCTTATACTTTGTACATAGCCTCAAGCCTTAGACATTTGGTATATAAACTCCTGTACTTATATTGTAACACCTCAGTTCAAATATCATCTTAGATTGTCCTCTCTCTGTCTTCCAGACTTGAGTACTCGTTAGACTCTTGTCACCATCCGAGACTTACAGATTGTATCTGATAGTCTATATCCTCAGCTCTATCTTTGGATAGTCTTTCCTCTGTTGTTTTCTAGTCTGGACGCGTCCAGATTAGTCTTACTAGTCTTTCCGTTATCTGGATAACCTTCGGATATCGATACATTAGTATTTCTGAAGTACAAGGGCAATACTTGGGAAAGGGGCACAGCGTATGAGCTGAGGCCAAAGCCCTTTGGATCTGTTAACCCAAGAGTATGACCTTAACAACGTGGCAGTTACAGTAGACCTCGATAAGAGGGGATTCTTTAATAATGTGTTCAATTGTACCATTCGGACCTCCACCTCTGTATATGACCTGATCACATATTAACATTCCAACCCAAAGCAGCTAGGAACTAACCTTGGTGTACAGATTGTTCCTCCTGACAACCCAATCTACAGCGCGAAATGCTAGTACATGCCCAGAGGGGTTGGAAAGCAAGTTTATTTGAATGACATCACTAACATATTTTCACATGATGTGCAGTCAATATGAGCAACTCCTACTTACCTCAGTTTGTTTGGCCAGTTAAACTGAAGGTTGACAAGAAACCTTGTCATCTAGGAAGCATACTTGTGCTTTCCCATGGCTTTAAACATGTAAATCCATGGTAAGAATGATGCTTCCACTCTCCTGATGTCACCAGTATTCATAGCTTGACAGATATCAATGTACATCAGCTCATCCCTGTTTTACAGTGTTTGGTTTTGGAATTGCTTGTTGCAGATGGTCAATGATTGTGCTCATGCTTCGTCAAGGCCTGGCATTGTTATAACATACTTCCACACAATGGCATGTGACATTGCTACCATATCAGCCCATGTTGGCTCAGAGGCTGCAAAATTCTCCAGCATGTTCCATTCCTGATTCTTGTTCTCTGCTTCAATCTGCCAACAGTCCATCATTGATGCCTAGATGTTATGGTGAATGACATCATGCACTTGCCGAAAGCCAGGTTTACTGACCATTTTACCTGTTTCCTCTGGCTGAAGGACTGCAGTGTGTTGGTACAGGCTGTTTTCATCATCACAGCCCTCCTTTGGCTGAATCTATATTCTCCAAATGGCATCTGCACCAGCCATCTTATAGTGGAACAACCTAGGTAAGAAAATCATGTATTGGAAGTGGTTCTTTCATGTAAGCTTAATGCACCAGCTGTTACAGACAGTATCCAGTCACTCCTTCATCAAAAGGTCACCATGGATCAACATGATGTGCTCCGACATGTCCACGTCATGCTCTGCATCAATCCCGCTATCACAAGGATCACCAATACCTCCTTGTCTAAACAGGTTATTAAGAACTTCCATATTCCCATCTGTCGTGGACTGCTTGATATCCATTGCCCGACAAGGTATTTGAGTCATTTTGTGCAAAGGGATTCTTTTGACTGTATCAGGCTTGTCTAGCTTTTTTTGAAGTGCTTGAATCCTTCAACCTGGTTGACAAGAATGGCACAAATGTGCTAAGAAAATGCTTCCTGGTGAGGGCTCAGTCTATTGGGATGTGTTTGACAACTGTAAGCATCATTTTTGTGCAATTGAAGGAAGCTTCTCCACTCCATCATCACAGGTAGTCCTGATGGTGATGGATTGTGTGAATCCCAATTCCAGAGATGTGCCGAGGATTACTGTCCAAGCCAGCCTTGCACTCAGAAGAGGGTGAAGACAGTGTTGTCGTGTGTATGTCTCTGTCCTTGTACATGCATTGTTACAGTAACACTGTACCCCCCTATCATTTTCCCTATCTCCATGGACTTACGGCCATGTTGCCTTGTACCTGTATAGCCTCAGCTCCTCATATGCTTTACCTTTGACTTGGTTCATCTTACCTTTGACTCATTTCCTTATCTACAACTTGTCTTATCTCTAACTTGTCATACCCTTGACCCTTGGACATGAGGCTGCATTGCCTTGTACCATATCAGGCCTTTACCTGCCTTTCTCATATCTTTCACTCTTGCATATACCTGACGAGTCTACCCTAAAGCCATTTCCCCATCCCTATATAAACTTGTCATGTATTGCATTAGTTCTTTACTTTAATCTACTTGGTTTTACCTTGAAACCTGATCCTCGCTTAAGCTTCACAACTTAAGTGTCTATCTCTGATTCTATCTTCGAGCACTCCTCGTCAATAGCCTGATTATTGTCAGTCTCAGAGGTGCTAGCCCTCTAGACCGAACCTTTGCTCCAGCCTGAGAGGTATCAAGCCCTCTAGCCTGTATCTTAGCCAGAACCCCTTCTCTTCTGAAGGTGGAACCGCTTGTCACAGACATCGTCACTGACGAGGCTCTCTTTTGAGCCTGTGACAAGAGAACCATTCAAGTTCATAACATGCATATACACTATATGTCATAGACTCTAAGCCCAGGACCCTGGAGTCTGTCTGTCGGGTCCTTGCTCTCCTAACCTCTGCATCTCTTCTGCATCTCCCTGACCACATCCTCCTGTTGCCCTCGTCTCCCTGGCTCTCGCCTGACGCTCCCCACTACATCGCAGGCATCAGTGTTATTGTTGTTGATGCCATATAGAGGAATGATGGTTGCTGACATCGTGCTAACGAAGGACCCTTGGTGTTCCAGCATAGGCTGGGCAGCTTTGAATTGTATGTTGAAATTGTCATATGTGAATCCAGCTTGTAATGTGCTAACCTTGTGCTTGATTTTTCTGCTGATATCTTTGGATATCGACAAGACAGCATTGTGTATTAACATCAAGCTAATTGACAAACCCATGTGGGTGAACACTTTGACAACTTTCTCGGGGACACACACTGACCTCATGAAGAACCCCAGCCATCCTTGTATAGGTTGCACCATGAATTAGTGGTCTGAAGGCATATGCTAATCATTACAACTGTTCTCTGCTTTTTTTTAGTGATACAGCATTTGATGCACAAATATCGACTCACAATGATCAACAGTGTGGTGTTTCTTTCAGCTGCATGATGTCGGCATTGTAGAACCTTGCACATCCCTGGACTCACAATCCCATCTCACACCTCCTTGTATTGCAGCTCGCATCCCTCTACTTATTAGCACAAACTCATAGCATCATTCCCTCATGCTTGCATTAGCTATTGCTATATGCAGCAGCACTTTCCTGTGCATCACATGATGTTCGTGCGATATTCCATGCTGTGCAAAGCCTAAACATGCATGTTTCCCATGCTTCCTTTGCCCTATCATCTAGGAGCATCCATCCATTGTCCAGCAGGTCTCACTGGTATGTATTTTCACATTTTATTCATTATTGCACCATATTATAGCATGGACCCTGACTTACATACATATTTACACTCCTTATCTCATACTTGGCCTGGCTTATTTTCACATAGCGAGATATATAGCTTCACATTTTTTACCATTTTACCACATTAGATTCCCACTAGATGCCACCTCACTCCCACTAGATCACTATGTCCATAGCTAGAGCATGAAGCTAATGCCATAGATCCATTACCCATTGCTTGCCTTTATTCATTTTCGCACTTTCGCATTTTGCGTTCCTGCGTGCACTATCGTGTGTTGTCTTCTTAGATAAATGTTCTATAGATAACCACCTATAAAATCAAATATCTCCGTGGTCAGTGATTCAGACAAATACCAATGACTGATAATGTGGTCACTCATGGGTGGCTGTTCAGTGATGTTCAAAGACACAATCAGCGGGCAGAACACCTGTGAGGTCAGCAGTGAGCAGGCAAATTTGATGATGTGCAGGACACGGAGACAACAACAACAACAACAACAACAACAACAACAACAACAACAACAACAACAACAAAGAAATAACTGAAAAATAATAACAACAATGACGATAGACACAATCACCCAAGGATCTTGTCCTGCAGCAACTGCACCACCAGAAAATTATGTGAAGCAATAAAGGTCGCTGCCAAAGCACAAACAGGTAGGATCAAAGGTCAGGACTGATCAATTGCTCTCTGGACTTCATGCAATATTGAACCTGCTGCCAAGGAACTCACGATGAGTATTAAACAGACTCAGGAACAGATGTCCTTGGTGTTCAGCACCAAGTCCCCTTTCAATAGCTAAAGCCTTGTGGCAAAGAAAACCCTGGCTCAGTATCACTACTCAGATGAGTAAGGTCAAGCTTCCCATTATCAACTCCTGAAGTCTCCCCACTAAGCTACTCTGAGCCTCGAAAGAGACAGACATGGAGATTCCAGAATATGCAAGTTGGTAAAACAAAGAAAACTTGGAGAAACTTCTATGACAATGATGTATATGCGTTAGCAGTACTAACACGGAAGCAACAACTCAGTTATGTTGGGGAACAAAACTATATTCATAAGTACCTAACACGGAAGCAACAACTAGTGTACGCGTTAGTATGAGTCAAGAGTCTGTAAGTGAATATACTACATACCTCAGTTATGTTGGGGAACAAAACTGAGGTATCAATGGAGTCGAGACGATGATGTAAGTAGTAGCAAGAATTGCTTAGTAACGAGACCAGAGGATTGACATGCGAGTGTGCCATAAGGTGCAAGAAGCTAAGAAGACTCGGACAGTGTGGTACTGAAGGTGAACAAGATAACAAGAAAGTGCAGAAAGGCAATGCGATGTCAACACACCCCCTCACCGAGATACCAACTGTAAATCGGTAGAGTGCTTCAAAAATAAGGGCCGAGGGAGCACCTTGGTGAGGATATCTGCGATGTTTCGGTAGGACGGGATCCAGAGAGGGAGGAACAGACCGTTCTTGATGTATTCACAGATGAAGTGATAGCAAATGTCAATATGTTTGGAGCGGATAACCGACTATCTTGCAATAGTGAGTAGGGAGGTCCACAACATCATCATAGATGGTAGTGTCGAGTCCAAAAGGGTACTTGGGGTCAAGGGGGTGTTGTACTGGATTGCAATCAAGGAGGTCATATTCGTCAAGGAGATATGTGATATATTCAGCTTGATGGATCCAAAGATCGCGGCTGGAGTGATGATGCTCGAATTGCATTCCAAGGAACTTCTGGATGGGGCCTAAGTCTTTAATGCCGAAGTGTTGAGCAATGCGACCTTTGACATAGAGAAGGAAAGGCTTAGAGTTAGACTTTCCCATGCCATCGTCAACATGCCACCCGATTATGCAGACAATGTGGCTGGTGGAGGCTGTCGTTTTGTCATAAATGAAGACTGCATGGTCGATGGCACATCGTGTGAAGCCCAGTTCAGTCATGACAGCTCTCACCTGCTCGTACCACTCCATTGCAGACTGCTTGAGTCCGTAGATGGTGCAGAGCATGAGCCATACCATCAGGGCCCAGTTCCCTTCCTCAAATCCTTTCGGCTGACACATGTAGATTTCTTCTTTCAACACTCCCCACAGAAACGCACGTCAGGCATCAAAGGTGTCAAGCTCCCAGTCGTTTCGACAGCCCAAGGCGGCAATGAGGTGTACTGACGCAGTCTTGACGATGGGAGCGAATGTGGCCCCGTAATCGACACCTGGAATTTGAGAGAAACCTTGAGCAATGAGACGTGCCTTGTATTCAGATCCACCCTTATTGTCTTCCTTAAACTCTAATACCCAATGGTTCCCAATAGCCTTTCGCCCTTCTGGCAACTTCATCAGCCTATACACTCCCATCTCCTTCATGGTGGTGAGTTCAGCTTCCATGGCCGCTAGCCATAGTGCATGGTTGGTGTGCTTCATCGCCTCATCATACATCACAGGTGGGATGGACATGTCGTAGTCTGGACTGTGGGGTTTGCGTTTGCAGTTGCTCCGCAATGCAATGTTGGTCTACTCTTCAATGCATACATTAGCAACGACCTCTGGCACATCGACATTTGGCTCAATATCCGTGATGTTCTCATTGTCGAGGTTTGTGTCACTCACCCCCTCGCGAAGCTGCATTGTTCACTCTGCATGGGCATCATGCAAGGCCTGAAGATGTGCTTTGGAAGCAGCGATCTCCTCAGCAAAAGCTTGGCCACCAGCGGTTCGGATCTGCCAGCGAGAAGCACATAGTGCAGTGACATATCTCCCTACCTATAGGACAGCCCATGTTGACAATGCTCCCTAAGTGTAGGGCCAACCCACCGTGGGCCCACATAACAATGTAAGCCTTATATAAGGGATGGGCCCACATGTGGGATTGTACCCCAGTTTACTGGGTGGGCCAGGGGTTAGATATGAACCGAGGCTCAAGGGTGGGCCTACTGTATATACATTTTGGAATACAAAAATATAAGGCTATGCACAGACCGGCGGTGCTCATCGCCGCTGCATTGAGAGTCATGCACCCTAACCTGTATTGGTCATCATTGGCGGCGAAGCTAGCCTTGGGGCTCTGGGCAGATCAAAATAAATCAAACGAAATTGGAGATCGTCTCAGAGAGTGGCCATCAGTATTCACCGCACTCGCCATCGTGTGCAACCGGCGCTCGCCAATGCACCGTGATCCATTGTCACGTCCCCAATGGTTCGATGCCATGACCACCTTCGGCAATTATGGCGTGGCAACCATCAAGATGCCAAATCTAGGGATTGAAAGTGTCTACCCCGCAGGTTCTATGGTCGCTGGATCAGGACAAATCATCAGGCATGGATTGGAAATGGCAGACGGCGACCGAACAGCCTGGGTATGGTACATGAGGGATGATGTTCATGCGTTTGTGGATATCCCAAGGGCTGACTACTCCAAGTACTGGTCACTGGTCGCCGATTGTCTATAGCTATAAAGTAGTTTAAATGTGACTAATAGATGCCAGACCAACATGGTAGTGCAGGCACCATGGTGTCGCCGGTAATCCAGCATGTTCCGCCGCTCACATTGTGACCCAGCAGACTAGTCTATGCCAACATGATATGTCTAGAGGCGGTATTCAACAATCAGGCTGTATTGTACATAATAACTATTGCCTAATCTACATGTCATTGCCAGAGTCAATTTCTTCGCCGGACCCAGCCTCTGCCTGGTGAACTTCATTCAACAAGGATTCTACTGAGGGAAGAACATGTTCATGGAGCTGTGCAAGGTGGTGCAAGCTGATGAGATCTTTGAAGATCCTTGTGAGCCGGTCTCTGCTTTCACAGAATGCCATGAGCATCATCTTGTTGCTCTGTATGACTTCATCTGGCTTGGGATCCCGAATATCATTGCCAGGACCCAAGGCGCCGCCAACCATCATCTGTGCCAGATGATCAACTACACATTTATCAGCATGCGCCGCGAGGTCTCAACACAATACACTTACATTCCTCACCTCCAAGGCGGTGTACAATATCAATTGCCGCACGTTCGGCATCACCTACCAGTGATTTCAGTGTGGGCCTGTTCGAGCTGACCAACGGTGTCAGGCAATGAACTGGTGGACGGTCCTGGGGCCGCATTGGTAATTGCAGCAGGCAAGGCTACAGGCGGCGACGATTGCGGCGAGGGTATAGGTGGCGAGGGCTCATGTGGCGATGGCGGCGCCCTGATGAGCTCTGGTTGCCACTCCCCGATTAGTGCGGGAGGCTCACATCCAAACTTAAATGCTGTCAAGGAAGGTCAATACTGAGTATGAGGAAAATTATGTCACTTACATTCATTCTGAAAGTCATAACCAACATGCCTTGAGGTTGCCGGTGGGGTGGCACGCAGAACTGCCAGTGGGAGATTGAAGCCAAGGTTGAATGGCTGTGATGCGGCGGGCGCCGCTGTGGCAAGCGGCGTCGTACCCTGGACGGGAAAATTGAACCCCAAGTTGAATGGCTTGGGGGCTGGCTCAGTCGTACCCTGAACAGGAAGATTGAACCCGAAGTTAAATGGGGTGGGAGCTGGCTCCTGTGTGGGCAGAGTGAGGCCGAACCCAAGGTTGAAAGGTTGTGGGGTGTGCACCACCGGTGATGGAGACACGGCGGCAGGAACGCCCAAGTTCATGCCGAAGTTGAACTTCGGCGTGGGAGGTGCGGCAGACGGTGACGCCATGGGCAAGTCAAGATTCATGCCGAAGTTGAACCGTGGCGCTGGCAGTGGCTGTGCCATAGGTAGAGACATGCCTACATTCAATCCTAATCGGGAGTTAGGAAGGTGCATCGCCGAAGGTGGAATGATCGACTCACGAGGGTTGACCGGCGATCCAGCGTCACTACTGGATGTTGTGTCGTCGGTTACCATTGGTGATTCGAATCGTACTTTGGAATGGAAGGTCTGATTGAGAGATTGGGACATGTGATGTTGTGGGAACAATGGAGAGTTGAGAGGGTTGTATGAACTGATTATATATCTGATCTAGGTGTGGACCGCGGAAGTTCAAATTGTGGCACCCCACAATGCTTTGTCCAGTCGGCGAAACCCGGAACACGTGATTCTCAAACATCCTTGCCGCAGTGTTCGGTGCTGAGAAGCGACTGACTTCAAATTTTCCAATAGATACAATTTCAGTGCCATGATCTCCCATCTTCCATTTGTTCTCCACACCATGCCTACTCCTGAGTTGTCCAACACTGCCATGGATGAGGCTGCAGAGCAGCTCTTGACAATTGTCAAGAAAGGGGCAAATTTGAGGTATGGCAATCCCGGTCACCTCAAATTGGCGATGGATGTTGGAGATCTGCTGGTGAGTGTTATTAAAATAACAGGGCGAGGGGCTGTGTTCACTACATATAGTCACCGGTGTTCAACGCCCATGGCATGACGGCGACATTTATCCCGCCGGTCCTGCTGTCAGCAGCCATGGAGATGCAGGAGCATCTCGATGCGGCGCAGCAATCATTTACCAGCGCTCCTGTGTGGGCCAGGATCAGGGACGACGATCCATGAATTCAGCAACATCCATTGAAGGAGAAGGCAAGAATCATCACCGTTGCCAGGCCCCAG